>JAVSCE010004166.1:0-125523 GCA_032199065.1 Smutsia gigantea | reverse complement strand
TGGGATGCATTTCCATTTGTTAGTGTCCTCTTTTAATTTCTCTTAGGAGTGTCTTGTAGTTTTCAGAGTACAGGTCTTTCACTTCCTTCGTTAGGTTTATTCCTAGGTATTTTATTCTTTTTGATGCAATTGTGAATGGAATTGTTTCTCTGATTTCTCTTTCTGTTAGTTCATCATTAGTGTATAGGAAAGCAACAGATTTCTGTGTGTTAATTTTGTATTCTGCAACTTTGCTGAATTCATATATTAGTTCTAGTAGTTTTGGAGTGGAGTCTTTAGGGTTTTTTATGTACAGTATCATGTCATCTGCAAATAGTGACAATTTGACTTCTTCTTTACCAATCTGGATGCCTTGTATGTCTTTGTTTTGTCTGATTGCCGTGGCTAGGACCTCCAGTACTATGTTGAATAACAGTGGAGAGAGGGGGCATCCCTGTCTTGTTCCCGATCTTAGATGAAAAGCTTTCAGCGTCTCGCCGTTAAGTATGATGTTAGCTGTGGGTTTGTCATATATAGCCTTTATGATGTTGAGGTACTTGCCGTCTATACCCATTTTGTTGAGAGTTTTAATCAGGAATGGATGCTGAATTTTGTCAAATGCTTTTTCAGCATCTATGGAGATGATCATGTGGTTTTTGTTCTTCTTTTGTTGATGTGGTGGATGATGTTGATGGATTTTCGAATGTTGTACCATCCTTGCATCCCTGGGATGAATCCCACTTGATCATGGTGTATGATCCTCTTGATGTATTTTTGAATTCGGTTTGCTAATATTTTGTTGAGTATTTTTGCATCTACGTTCATCAGGGATATTGGTCTGTAATTTTCTTTTTGGTGAGGTCTTTGCCCGGTTTTGGTATTAGAGTGATGCTGGCTTCATAGAATGAGTTTGGAAGTATTCCCTCCTCTTCTATTTTTTGGAAAACTTTAAGGAGAATCGGTGTTATTTCTTCTCTATATGTCTGGTAGAATTCAGAGGTGAATCCATCAGGCCCAGGGGTTTTGTTCTTGGGTAGTTTTTTGATTACCAATTCGATTTCGTCACTGGTGATTGGTCTGTTTAGTTTTTCTGTTTCTTGCTTGGTCAGTCTTGGAAGGTTGTATTTTTCTAAGAAGTTGTCCATTTCTTCTATGTTTTCCAGCTTGTTAGCATATAGATTCTCATAATATTCTCTTATGATTCTTTGTATTTCTGTGGGGCCGTCGTGATTTTTCTTTTCTCATTTCTGATTGTGTTTATGTGTGTAGATTCTCTTTTTCTCTTAATGAGTCTGGCTAGGGGTTTATCTATTTTGTTTATATTTTCAAAGAACCAGCTCCTGGTTTTATTGATTTTTTCTATTGTTTTATTCTTCTCAATTTTATTTATTTCTTCTCTAATCTTTATTATGTCCCTCCTTCTGGTGACTTTGGGCCTCATTTGTTCTTCTTTTTCCAATTTCAGTAATTGTGTCTTTAGACTATTCATTTGGGAATGTTCTTCCTTCTTTAAATAGGCCTGGATTGCAATATACTTTCCTCTTAGAACTGCCTTTGCTGCGTCCCACAGAAGTTGTGGCTTTGTGTTGTTGTTGTCATTAGTCTCCATATATTCTTTGATTTCTGTTTTGATTTGGTCGTTAACCCATTGATTAATTAGGAGAGTGTTGTTAAGTCTCCATGTATTTGTGAGCCTTTTTGATTTCTTTCTAAAATTTATTTCTAGTTTTATACCTTGGTGATCTGAGAAGTTGGTTGGTAGGATTTCAATATTTTTGAAATTACTGAGGTTCTTTTTGTGGCCTAGTATGTGGTCTATTCTGGAAAATGTTCCATGTGCACTTGAGAAGAATGTGTATCCTGTTGCTTTTGGGTGTAGAGTTCTGTAGATGTCTGTTAGGTCCATCTGTTCTAGTGTGTTGTTCAGTGCCTCTGTGTCTTTACTTATTTTCTGTCTGGTTGATCTGTCCTCTGGAGTGAGTGGTGTGTTGAAGTCTCCTAAGATGAATGCATTGCTGTCTATTTCGTCCTTTAATTCTGTTAGTATTTGTCTCACATATGCTGGCGCTCCTGTGTTGGGTGCATATATATTTATAATGGTTATATCTTCTTGTTGGACTGACCCCTTTATCATTATGTAATGTCCTTCTTTATCTTTTGCTACTTTCTTCGTTTTGAAGTCTATTTTGTCTGATACAAGTACTGCAACACCTGCTTTTTTTCTCTTTGTTGTTTGCATGAAATATCTTTTTCCATCCCTTCACTTTTAGTCTGTGTATATCTTTGGATTTGAGGTGAGTTTCTTGTAGGCAGCATATAGATGGGTCTTGCTTTTTTATCCATTCTGTTACTCTGTGTCTTTTGATTGGTGCATTCAGTCCATTTACATTTAGGTGATTATTGATAGGTATGTACTTATTGCCATTGCTGGCTTTAGATTCGTGGTTACCAAGGGTTCAAGGGTTGCTTCTTTACTATCTAACAATCTAACTTAACTTTCTTGTTTGTTATTGTAAACACAGTCTGATGTTTCTTTCTTTCTCTCCCTTCTTATTCCTCCTCCTCCATTCTTTCTATAATAGGTGTTTTATTCTTTGCCTTTAGTTAGTATTTGGATTGTCTGCTTTCTTTGCTATGATTTTATTTTCTCTGGTGACATCTTTTTAGCCTAAGGTGTGCTTCCATCTAGAGCAGTCCATTTAAGATATCCTGTAGTGGTGGTTTATGAGAGGCAAACTCTCTTAACTTTCGTTTATCTGGAAATTGTTTAATCCCTCCATCATATTTAAATGATAATCGTGCTGGATACAATATTCTTGGTTCGAGGCCCTTCTGTTTCATAACGTTAAATATATCATGTCATTCTCTTCTGGCCTGTAAGGTTTCTGTTGAGAAGTCTGATGATAGTCTGATGCGTTTTCCTTTGTAGGTGATCTTTTTTCTCTCTCTAGCTGCCTTTAATACCCTGTCTTTATCTTTGATCTTTGCCATCTTAATTATTATGTGTCTTGGTGTTGTCTTCCTTGGGTCCCTTGTGTTGGGAGATCTATGAGCTTCGGTGGACTGCGAGACTACTTCCTTCTCCAGTGAGGGAAAGTTTTCAGCAATTATTTCTTCAAAGACACTTTCTATCCCTTTTTCTCTCTCTTCTTCCTCTGGTACTCCTATAATGCGAATATTGTTCCGTTTGGATTGGTCACACAGTTCTCTTAATATTCTTTCATTCCTAGAAATCCTTTTATCTCTCTCTGCCTCAGCTGCTCTGTACTCCTGTTCTCTGTTTTCTATTCCATTAACAGTCTCTTGCATCTCATCCATTCTGCTGTTAAGCCCGTCGGTCGCTTGTCTGATTTTTGTATTGTCTTTCCTCAGTTCCCTCACTTCCTCCCTCAGCTCTTGCACATTTCTCCATAGGTCCATCAGCATGGTTATGACTTTTATTCTGAATTCTTTTTCAGGGAGGCTGTGCATTTCCATCCCTTCAGACTCCCTCTCTTGGGTTGTCTGGTTGATTTTGGTCTGAACCATATTCCTCTGTCTTTTCATGGCTATATAATTGGTCACTGATAGTTGCCACATATGTCAGCTGGGCTCTTTAAGACTTTAAAAAGAGAAGGAAAAACAAAAAGAGGAAAAAAAAGAATGAAAGAAAGAAAGAAAAAAAAGAAAAAAGAAAGGAAAGAAAAAACAAAAACAAAACAAAAAACAAAACGAAACAAAAAAAACAAAAAAATATGCCCACCGGACGTAGAGTCTGTGGGAATGCTCTAGGTGGCGCTATTGCCCCACTATTCCACAGCTGTGACTGTGCCGCTCCGCAGGGCCCTTTATCACTCGGGCAGGGGTGGGAACGAATAGCAGGCTGTTGATCTCAGTGAGAAGTGTTAAGTATGGCTACGCTTCCTCAGTCGCCAGCTAAGGCGTCTGAAACTCCCCAGGACTCGCAGCCTGCTGGGCTGAGTGTGCTGGGGCGATCCGGCTCCTCCGCTGGGCTCCTGTCTCTTTAAGACCGCTGAAGAAAGCGCGCGCTTTTTTTTTTTCCTTCCCGGGAGCCGGCTGCAAGCACCCTGGCGCGTTCCCCGCTCAGATCCTGCCCCTCTGTCTCTCCAATCTCCGCTGCACTGTGCAATGTGGGTCAGCGCTCCCCGCGCAGATCACCGGGGCTGGCTACTTCGCGGGGTGTACTTCCACTCCCTCCCGGCTCTGAATCCTCTCCTCCCGCTGGTGCGCTGGGGTGGGGATGTGCTCGGGTCCCGCCAGGTCGCGGCTCCGTATCTCACCTGCCTCTTGGGGTGCCGAGTCCTCTCGGGTGTAGCTGCACAGTGTGCGCTTTCCTGTGTATTCTGGTCTCTCTTTTAGGAATAGATGTATTTGCTGTGTTTTCGTAGATAAATAGTGTTGGGAGGAGATTTCTGCCGCCCTGCTCACACCACCATCTTCCCGGAAGTGTCTACTCTGCCTATTTTTACAGAAACATTTTTCATCCTCTCACATGTACCTTACGTTCAACATACAACAAATCCTTGTAAATCCCTTAGCATGTCATGGTTTTTCTTACTGCATGACTTGTCTGTTTTCTTTCCCTGCACCATCTCCCACCCTATCATTCTACCTTTTCTTATTAAAAACTTACTTATCTGTCAAAACAGTTTAAATTCACCTCCTCTGAGAAATTTAGTCTGTGTTCCAAGGTACATGCCCATGTAACTGGAGACCTCCTGAGTAAAACTGACACTTCTTCCTGTATGCTGCTATAATTGTATTTCTGCTATAAAACAACTGATGATGACATTCATGAATAGTTAGTTCCTTTACTTGTTGAAAGCCCTGTAGGCCAATGCCTTTTCTCTGTTTAATGTTTAATCCACAATGCTATGCACGGTGTCAGCAAAGTAGGGACTAAGGAAATGTTGCTAAATAGGTTTATATATGTGTAACCTATGTGATTTTGATTTTCCATAGCGGTAAGAGAAGAAAAAAGATTCTTGAGAAATTCAGAAGACTGCAAATATTGAAAATTGGGTACATTTATTTTGGATGATTGAGTTATTTGTGAGAGAATATTGGGGAGCAATTTTCCACAGTTTATGCATGTCTTCTGTACAGTTTTGGTCATGTTTCTGCACATGTTGTGAGGCATTTACTGCCATTATTTTAACCATATTTTCAGGCATGTTTGCTTAGCAAACAGCTTTGGAAAATAGGGACAGTGTCTCCCTCTGGTCAAAGCAAGTGCTTTACTTTTCAGTATAGTAAAGATAATGCCTCCCTTTGGGGCAAAGGTCAGGGAGGTTTCTGTCTGCTCTATAAGATTTGGGTTCCCTAAATGCAAGCTTCCCATCCTATAACACAACTTGATGTGTGTTCAGGTGTTACCTGGTCCACTTTTCCCTTAATGCATCATTAAAAAGTAGGGCCTAGATAAAAGACACTCAAATTAAAATGTGAATTATTTTATGTTAGTGAAAATAAACTTGAAATAGACAAAATTCATGCTTAGTTTTCCTATATCCTGTCCTCACTGCTATTGCCCAGGTAGTTACCATTAGCTTACCATTTGAATGTCTGTTTCTTCTTTATTTGAATGGCTGTTCAGGAGAAAATAATAGTATGATTAGATATGAATATTATCTTGCTAACTCTCCAAAATAAACTCTCTTATTCCTTTTTGAGTACAACCTAAACTGTTGATTTGTATTTTCTCCTGTAAACCACCTTCCACAAACCCAGACATACTCTGAATAATAGCAAATGAGAAAAGGAAGAGAAAGATAAACTGACAACTGTTCATTTATCTTTTTAAACAAACATGTTTTTGTTACTTTCAAATACTAATAACATATCATTTTAATGATCTCATAAACCCCATGAAGTTGTAGTAAAAGTAATTTCCTCATCTTATAAATGAGGAAATTGAGACTCAAGGGATTAAACTAATATTCTCAAGAAAAAAAGAGCCCAGCAAATAAGTGGCAGATTCCAGGATTATTAGACCCTAAAATCCACCAAAATACAATTTCAAGTTCCCATCTTTCTCTGCTACATTAGGTCTTCTACCAAAAATTCCATTCCTGCTCTTCCTTGTTAGTTTTCACTACAAAGATGTAGTGAAAGTGGGGCCAGCTGCTCTACCAGAAGAATTTTTTCTCTCTTATGTTCTTTTTTCTTCAGTCCTTTGTTCTTCATAAGTAATTTATATTTGAAAAATAGTATATACATAGGCTGCATAAGCACTATGTAATATATAGAGGTATTATATTTGTTCAGC
Source organism: Smutsia gigantea (assembly GCA_032199065.1). Lineage (NCBI taxonomy): Eukaryota > Metazoa > Chordata > Mammalia > Pholidota > Manidae > Smutsia > Smutsia gigantea. Next base: position 119,276 of record JAVSCE010004166.1, on the reverse strand, counting down.
AGAACATTTTCAAGTTGAATCTCTTATAAAAAATTTCAGGTTAGCAACATTTCTTGAAGATTGACAAGGTCTGACCACATTGGACCTGCATTTCTTCATGATGACCATCTGCTTGGGCTGCACAGTGGCAATTCCCTTTAAACAGGGCACTCTAAAGTGTGCAATAGGCTCAATTGCCTTTTTTGTCTCACACCTGGATGCTTCCTCATTTATATTATAGGCAGGACCCACAAGCATTGGAACTTGTGATGCCTGATTTATGTAATACTGGTTTGCTGTACAGATGGCAAGGAACTATGGCCCTGTGCCAAGAAATTATTAAGGCACATAGAGCCATTTCATATCAGAGCTTTCTGGTGCCAACAGAATAAAACTCTTCCTTTATAGTGTACTGTGTTGGGAAAACAGTTCTCTATTTTTGTGAGAGATGTTATTGTTTAGCATTCTAGTTTTGTGAACTTGAAAAGAAATTTTGAGTGATTATTTTATTACTGTCAAATATTACCTCACTGCATAAATTGTATTCCCAGGAATTTACCTAATAAGAAATCTGACAAGCCATTTTCCTTTTAGGAACTTTTAATGTCTGACCAAAGACTCTAGCAGAGAAAAGTGACTTTAGTGTTACAGAAGAGAAGTCACTTTAGCTAAAACCAAAAACTTCCCTAGTGAAGTTTAAGGCAACATCATTGATTTGTCTCTATAGTTTATTTAATAGCACATTTAGTAACATCTATATAGTGACTTTCTCAAGTTGCTATTAAATGAAGAAGAAAGAATTTTAAGCATATTTAAACTTAATGAGATTAAATCTAATACAGATTTTGTTTTAGCTCTTTTCTCATATATGATGATTGAAAATGACTTTTCTTAATGTTATTGCATTAAGATAATTTATTCTCATTTGAATTCTCCATTATATTAAAAAAAATAAAGATCATCAAATTCCTTAATTATAATAAAGAATTTAGGCTCCAAATCCTTAATTCTAATACTTTACAAAAATACTCTATAAACAAGTATCTTTCACTGCATATCACAGCTTAGAAATCCACATAGAAATGTTTTATTACATACATTATCAAGCATGTCCTGAAATCAGCAAGAAAATAGAATGTGTTTATGATTACAAGTATTTCTTACTTCACAAAGATTCATCAAATCTAACATTGAATTTATAGAATTAAAAGAGCTCCATATTCATTTTGGGCAATATCACTTGTACAATAGAGAATTTTGGTATTATAAGATGATACCCGGGTGATTGTTCACAGAGTTGAAGAACGAACTTTGCAAACGCTAAAGATAGGCAAGTAGGAAAAAAAGGCTTTTTATTTAGAGAAAGTGATAGTACAGAACTCCCAGTGCATGCTGGGAGGGGGCAAGAGTGACATGTCTGGGCTCTCTAGGGGTATGTGTCTCAGACTTAGATGAGTTGTCTAATATTTATTGGTTCCCGTAGGAATGGTGTTCTTTTTTTTGACCAGTCTTATTGAAAGTCGTCTATACTTCGAAATTTGGCATGTTCGGCGACCCTTAACTGCTAGCAAAAAAACAAAACAAAGCAAAAAACAAGGGTGGTTCCACAGGAACCTGTTCTTGTATATTCCTGAGGCCCTCAGTGAGCTTCCTGGTTTTGTTCTTTCCCAAGGCCCCTTATCCTGTTTTAACTAGACAGGGGCTGCCTCTGTCTTTTCCCTGTCTCAATGTTATTTTGCTCCCATGTTGATTTTAACATATGAAGGCAAAGACTTTGGAATCAAGCTGATCTAGATTCAATAATCTGGCTAAAACATTTTCTAGTAGTTATTTAACTTATCTTGCCTCTGCTAGCTCCTCTCATTCCACTTAAAAAGTAATAAGTATCTTTACTGGAGGATTTTAGCCAAGATAAATTGAGCAATTCATTGTCAAAAAACAGAGTAAATGCTCAATAATTACTAGTTCTTTTATATTCATTAAAATATCAGAGAACATAATTTTAGAGAAATGACCCAAATGTTATCAATTAAATTATGGAAAACATGTATGACCACATAAAAATAGTATTCACACTTAGTTTGAAACAGTAAATTTTAGTTAAATTAAAATGTAACTAAAACCTTTGAAAATTTTAGAAATTGAAAACATTTTCTAAAAAATTTAATAACCGCAAAATATATAAAATCGAAATTTAAAAAATTCTAACCTAAAAGATACATGAAATGTTTGAGTAAAATTACAAAAGAGCTAAAAGAAATCAGAGGAGATATACTGCATCAGTAACGATATTAATTTTTCTTGCTTGATTTATAACTCAGTAGTTTCAATAAATAAATTCTAACTCAATAGTTTCAATTAAATTGTAGCGTGGGTATTGGCAGGTGATAAAAATAGAAAAAAAACAAAAGAATGGAATTGAATAGAAATTTATCAGTAAATCAATGCAAACATCAGGAGCTCAATATATGACAGCAGTGAGATCAATGGGGAAAGGTGATCTATTCACCTAGTCACCCACTGGGGCAGTGCTAACCCATATGGAACAATGAAAAAGGATATCTATTATATAACATCCTAAATGTGATGTAAATGCTTTTTTTGTGAGAAAGAATATTATAATACTTTTAAATGAAATAGAAGAAAAAATTGAAAACCTTAATAAAACTGATTGTGTTGCTGTTTTTCACAAATAGAAATAAAAAGGTGAAAATGGGAAAGATATCTAACACACAAAAATAGCAACAAGCTAATATACAGCATGTGTAACATTTAAAAATCAATTTAGAAATGCAAAACAATTTGACAAAATATGAAAAGAAGCATTTCCTAGAAGCAGGAATATGAGTAGCCAAAAAACAAATAAAAACAAATAATCAACCTTTTCAGAAATCAGAGAAAAATAAAAATAAAACCATAGTGAGAAGTCAGTTTCAATCAGTTGGAAAAAACTGAAAAGCTGGAAAACAGTCATAGCTATTTCTTACAACAAATTTATATTCCTTTCAACCAATATGTGGAATTATCTACACATATTTGGAAATGTGCTTATATTAAGACCCAGCTATTTACTTCCTAAATATATATTCATTTGATAAAATACATATACACTTGCACTAGGAGACAGAAGAAGGTTGATATCAGCAATATTTCTAATAGCAAAATCTAGAAACCACCCAAATGTAAAACAACAGAGGATAGATTGTAAATACAAATGTATATACAATGGACAGAATAACATAGGGAAATTAATGAACTACCATGACATGCATCATATGTTTGAATTTCACCAACAAAACATTTAGCAAGTAAAGGAAATCTCAGAATTAATTTAGTATGACATCACTGTTTGAATTTCAAACATTTACAAAATTAATTAATATGAGTATTGGCATATATAATATGCAGTAAAACTGTGTTTAAAACAAGGGAATGAGAAATATAAAACACAGTGCTGTCGTTCCATAATCAGAAATTTAAAGTGAGAATGAAACATGATTTGCAACCTACCTATTTGGCAAACATGAAAAATGTTAATAACTTCTCAATTTCAGGTGTAGAGAAATAGACATTCTATATATTTGTGCCAAGTGTGTAAGTTTTTTAGACTTTTTGCAATATCCATTAGAATTGAAAAAGCATAATCTCTTTGATAAAACAAACATATTGCTAAATCTATATCCTATAGTTATATTCACCCAAGCAATAAAGATGTATAAGTCAAGATATTTATTATGGTGTTTCATAGACTATAAACTGGAAACATTTTCAAAGTCCATTATGAGGAGATAAAATATGTTAGATGTAAGGAATAAAATTTTATGAAGTCATGTAAAGAATTAGGTAAATCTACATGTGTCTATATGGAGGGATGACCAACATGGCATTAACATGTTTTAAGAAAGATTATGTTATATATAATATTACTGAAATGTTTTTGAAATGTTTTTGAAATGTTTTTAACTTACGGATATACCTACTCTTCTTTATTTATTAAGACTTCTCTTATTTTTTTAAGATATCAATAGAAATAAACACATGTTCTAAACTTGCCATTTTGAATGATAAAAATCTATGCATCCTTTTAACATTTCATTAAAAACATTTAAAAAGAATGAGTAAATAAATACAATGTGATAGCTTTTGACACAAAGTTTTCACACTGAAGGACTTCTCAAGAGGATGTAATCAGCATCAAATACTTCTCAAATTTTAAATAAAAAATATTATAAAGAGAATATGAAAATGGAAATATGAAAAGTAAAACAATTATTCATTCAAAATGTTATGTACCTACTCTAAATCTGGTCCCCTTGTTTGCACTGATACAGCAAGCAGCGCATAGTAGGATAAAGGCTGGGCTTGTAGGGAAGTGGAAGCCTGGGGAACCTATGATACCTGGTTTGGCCCCAGGAACCTGATCTGACTCACTGTATAGAAGCTGTTAGCAGAAATTAAAGTGGCCATTTTGATAGGAACTGTAGTAGACACAAGGCATATTCAGTGTCACCATAGGGCCCATTACATAGCACAAGGGAGAGAACAATTTTCTCTGGATTGCTGAGTAGTTTTGGCAACATAGGTTATGAGGACAGCCATGATGGAAGACTTTTTTGCCCAGTTGACAGCTGGATGGTACAGCTATCATACTGCTAAATATGATGCCAAATTGAACTGCTAAATATATCCTATAGATAGGTTCAGAGAAGGGGAAGTCACCTTCAAACAGTTTATGGAGAAAAGCAAGGCTTGACTTGTGGAAGAGCATGACAGAGGTCACATGCTGGTTTTGAACACCAATGAGACATACCTTGTGACACATGAAAAGCTTTTAAAGGAGAATTTTTGCAGGGAACCAAAACTCTACATGAGCAAGTATGCCTAAGAGCCAGGGAATCCACTTATGACTAAAAATTTAGGGCCACAGGATGATGAGGTTGAGGACATTTGTATTGCATGCAAGAGAAAGCAGAGAATTTTTCTAGAGGACAGTTCTCAGAAAAAATAAATCTCAAATTTTAGAGGGGGGTGGGGTCCCAAAACTTGACACATCTGTCTTAAGCAACCATAATTCTGAAAATGTTAACTAGTCCTTTGTTTTTGTACTTTCCTTTTAGTTCTTAATGAAGATTGAGGTTCCTGACATATGTTGCCTCAGCTGTTTTTAAGTTACATAAAGAGAAAAGGAAATGAAAAAGTATTGATGTTCTAAAATGTCTTCTTCCTGAACAACTCTTTGTGTTAATGAAGACTAGGCTTCCTCAACAAGTAAGTAGAATCAATTGCTTACTGTTAGAATGTGAATAATACTTTTAAACCCTGAGGGATGCTATAATCTTACCAAATGACATGCTTCTATACATTAGTTTGCAAACATCTCTCATCATAACAATATACTATTTTGAGGCCCTGATATGCACACAAATTTGTCCCGGATATAGTACCAACCAGTGACATAGACATATCTCACCCTACAAGACTGTGCTGTGCAATATGGGAGCCACTAGCCACATGCAGCTATTGAGCACTTAAAACGTGGCTAGTCTGAATTTAGATGCACTGTCTGTATACAGTTGACACTGAAAAGGCAGTATCAAAAAAAACTTGTTAATGATTTTTTTATAATGAATGCTCATTGAAATTATAATATTTTGGATAAATTGGGTTAAATAATATACATTTTAAAATTAACTGTACCTAGTACTTTTATTATACTTATAAATTATAAATTTATTATGTATATTTAAAATTGCATTTATGGCTTGCATTATATTTCTAATAGACTGTGTTACTCCAAGAGCTTAAAATCTAATAAGAGGAAGAAACATTTCTAGGCAGATCAAGATATTTATGTCTCTAATCCCATGTTCCAAAAGTAGGTATCAAGGGATTCTGAGACATAGCAAATGTAAGCAGCCACGCAAACTTCTAGACCAGTATCTCGGTCTTTGGTGCTGTGTCATCACTTTTGTTTACCGTATCTTATTTCAGTGGATCTTTCAATGCCCTCAGAAATAGTTTAATCAATTTAGCTCATACTTTCTTGGAAAACAAATCTTTTCTTCTCTTTGGTTTTGCATATACAGAAACAGACCCAGAGGCAATTTCAATGTGGTTACTGTTGAGGAAGTAATTAGATATTTTTTAAGTGAAATTATAACCCAGGTCATTTTTGTACCTTATATGATGTTATCTTTAAATCGGAATCCCAAGGTAACATGTTTCTTCCATTCTTTTTAGCACTGATTCAGCAAAAGAGACAATTAATGATTCTAAGGGTTAACATCCCTGCTTTCTTTGGAAACAGTTTGGCTGGTCATCAGTGTTGGAAGATTCATTGGCATGTTCTGCTATACAAGTAAGTATTGGCTGGGGAAGGATGCTGATTATTTAACAGTAGTGTTTGACAGAAAGCTTGTGTTTATAATGTGAGAAGGTTCAGGCATGTAGAAAACTGCATGTTTAGATTTTAGAAGGGGTCTTAGGGACAATCTTTTGCCAGATCAGCTACTAAATGTTGGAATTGGCTTTCAGAGTGTACACAATCTATTGGGGTCTATTGCCACTTCTATCACATGTGGTCACATCATGAGGCATTTAACTAAGGCTGCAGTTGTAACTGCCTAGCCAGATGTAGCGTTGTCATGCCAGGAAACATGAGCATCTTTGCTATTCCTGGTTGACAGTTCCTTAGAATAAGATAAATGCCAAGTTCTGTGAAAAGATAGGACTATGGTTGGCTTAAAAGGAAGAAAATTACATGTAAATAAAGCCCATCTTATAATCAAGCCCCAACCTATTTCTCCAGGGTTAATTTCTCTTCCTACTAGACTCTAAGCTCAACAAAAGAAGAGACTATTTTCTGCAGTTCTATAGTGGAGCCTACCACATAATAGGTTTTCAATAAATTTTTGTTAAGTCAAGCCTGTCTACCTACATCTCAGAACTGGCTTTCTCTTTGTTGTATATACATTTTTCCATGTATCAGCTTTATGGAGCTGGCTGCTGAAAGGGTACCCATATGGTCTTCTAAGATCTTTTTGGATGTCTAATAGTTAAGGATCAATAAGCTGTTTGTATTGTCACGTTTTTTTCTTGGAACCGCTCTAAGACTTCTTTGGTATATGATTGATTTTAAAAATGGCTAGTTACCTATTCTATTTTCCCTTATCATAGTGAAATTCCCATGTACTGTAGGAAACTGGTAGCCACATGTCTTGTAGTTAGTTGGTCATTGTTTAAAGCAGAGGCCAATGCCTGTACTTAATGGAAGATGACTTTTTTGGGCTTTTCAAGATAATGTTCTGAATTTCTGATGTGCAGGTTTTGTTTTTATAAGGAGAATACCTAGACTTTGGAAGGATTACTGGAAAAATAGAATCATGTAAGTTGTACGGGTTTAGTTTTGCATTGCTGTGACCACTGGAGGAATAAGTTGAGTGGGGAAATAGGAACCCATTGCTCCAGGGAACCTATTTTTGAGTTTGGTAATTCTGTATTTGGTACTGTGCAAAGAGTGACTTCAATAAAACATGTGAAATAGATTTTATGTCTTCTAAAGTCAGAATAATTTTAAAAAATGAAATTTTAGGTAGGTGTTTTGGAATATTTTAAGAATGAAATTTTAGGTAGGGAGTTTGGGTGTGTTTTTACAACTCTAAAGGCTAGTAGGTTTTTTGAAGTACTTTCTTGAGTTATTTAGGAATTCTCAGTTTTTTTTAATCAATTCAGCAAACAATTTCTAACCCAACCATGTAGCAGGTACTATGACATGCTGTTCAAAGATTAACAAGCCATGACCCTTTCTTTAAGTATCTCATTCTGAAGCAGGAAAGGCAGACACACACACACACCAGGCAATAGAGGGTATGCAGGCCTCTCGTAAGAACAAATGGTCATGGGAGTACAGAGGAGGACACTTCAGCGTCATCAGGTAGCTTACAGACATGGCAGCCTCTAAACAGACATTGAAATATAAACAGGGTTTAACCTCATTTAGGTAGCCTGGGGTTTCGAAATGGGGTTATTGGCACAAACAATGGGTGCAAAGAACAGATAATAAAAAAGGTATGTATGGTGGACCTAGTCATGCTGTTGCAGTGCATAATTCTAGAAGATACATTCCTATTGTAGTTCATGTGAATGACTGTCTTGCAAAACTCCAGGGGGCAACGTTCACAGATTTTACATGAAGGCACCTGATGGAATTGTGCAGCCCAGCAGCCCAGGGTTCTGCTGACATTCAGTAGTCTAGTCGTTGTTACTTAAGGAGGAATTGCAGGAAGTGAGTCCATAAATACCTACAGTATGAAGTTTACAAGATACAGAGCTAGGGATTATTAAATGGCAAACAAAGGAGGCTGATTAGAAAAGTAAGATAAAAATAGATAATTATGAATTCTTTTAAAAATTATAATCAAAAGCTAAAAATGAAATTTGAGGGTACTTACATAATTTCTTCAGGAGTTAGTCTCCACTGAGCCTAAATAAATATTCTAGCACTTAACCCAAAATAAGTCATGAATACACTTAGCAGTATTTGTAGGACTATCTCATCATGGAGTGTAATAGTGGGATATTATATAAAAGTGAAAGTTAGAGTCTCTATATGAAATCACCACAGAAATTAGAGGATAGGCAGCAGAAAAAAGAAGGCACAGAGAATCAATATTGTAATTAAAGATACATAACAATAGCACAGAAGACTCCTCAGGCAATTTTGATTCATTAATTCAAATATTCCTGTTGCATTAGAGCTCTTCCCCTCCCATCTACACCCCTTTTCACTGATCTGAATATTCTTTAAATGACTTCTAATTACAGGATATGTGACATTCATCTATTCAGGAGAAAACAGCAAATTTTTAAGAAGCACATATAATCTTGTTGGAAATGGGAACCTGAGGCATTATTTATTGGTTAGAGCAGACTGTGTAGATAGTAACAGCTCTCTGCTTGCTTCTCAAATCGGTTGTGTGTTTGGAGCACTGTATAGATATTGGTCTACTTGCTTTCAGATGAATCATTCTCTTAATGGACAGTCAAGTACTTGGATAAATCAGTAATGCACACCATGGCTCTTGTACTTTCCTGAAATGCCTTTAAACCAATTTGGTAAATTAGACTCACTGTGAGAGTTAGATGACATGTCATGAAAGATCAAGCTTTTTGATAAAATGTCATTTCTTTGAAAGTCTTACATTCCCCTTATAGAGAGAAAGAAAGTCTTTGGGAAGGGAAAGTATACCATTAATATATATTTAATCTATCTTAAATTTCACACTGAAATGTATATAGCATTCTGAAAGTTCAAGAACATATGTGAATTACATAAAGAATTTTCTTAACCTGTAGGAAATGTTTTAAACATTACTTCCCCCCCATATAACATTCATCTGCCATAAATAAGCAAGTGTATACACAGCTATAGGAGGAATAATAGTCTATTTTCCAGAGTAATAGCTTCTATTATTATGGACATTTTAAAAATAAGAGCAAAATTAATTTTTTCACTTGCCTTGAGCTATACTTAATGGAGTATGTGTACAAAATTGAATATCAAAGTCAAAATATGCTTGCCCATATTAGAGATTCTATAGCTGTTTACTGGGCAACATTCTTAGATGTTCCAAGAACTACTTATTAACCATGGGACATGCCACTTAAAAAAAAAACACCTTAAAGTATTTGTGAAGAGATGTGTTTTTCTAATTAGAAAGTAATATATGTTCAGGGAGGAAAAGTTGGAGCATGGAAAGAAAGGGTAATACATTTAATATTCAATTTAAAATACGGTGTAATTACTGTTTTTAAATTTTTAATTTGAAGAATAACTTGCATTCCTTTATTGAATCTGATAGTAGTTAAATGAAATAGGGAAAGTAATAATTGGCAATATGCTATTACCTCAGCTCCTCTGTGAGATGCCTACAGACCTCTCCATCTCGGAGAAGACAGGCTAGGGAATCCGTCTGGCTTTGTGAGAACTGGGTCAGCCTTACCAATCTGCATTATATTATTATACCTATGATATTTTGCATAAAGTTTTATTTTTTTTTTTTGCTCTAAGTAAATTTTAAGGTAACTTTTGGGTTGTTTCCATTTTTGTAGAGGAAAAGGAAAATAAACTCCACTTTATTGTTTGAACAAAGATAATTGGAAAGGCACATATCTTTAGATATGAGGAAAGTAACTTTGAGACTTATTTTTGAAAGTACTTTGACAGAATATTTTAAAAATCCAGGCATAGCATCTCTTATCTCCTTAAAGCCTTCAAGCAGAGGAAAATCCTAATGCTCAAGACAGTTTTATTCACAATTTCTCACTACACAGCTGTGATTTTGGTCTGCAGATCTCATCTTCAGAGGGGGAGAACAGTCCACCAAGGGCACTAATTTGAAACAGCCTTTTCATAATGGCTGCACAAGGTGACTGCAGTAACCACAATAGTTACAACCAGAAAAAAACACCAACCTACAGGGTGGATGCTCTCATCCAGTATCTCAAGGTACACCTTGAGTGAATTTAAGGCAGATCTTGGTAGTATTTTACAAACCTTGTCCTGTTTAGTTATTTTAGCAAAGTATATGGAAAGATATACCTTACCTCAACAATTTAAGTTAGATATTAGATTTAACTTACAATGATTTTAACTAAGTTAAAAAGCTAACTTTACAAGCTTCTCAGCTGGTATCTCATTCCTACTGCTCTACTGTGCTGAATACTCATTCAATAACTTATGGAGAGGATATTTATTTTAAAAATATTTCTGAAACCATACAGTCTTTAAAAACATTTTTGTAAAGTAACTTTTCTGATGGAGAAAGATACCCAAGGCATCCTAATTAAGAGCATAGAGTCTGGAGTCAAGAATGTGGCTTCTAGACCCTGGTTCTGCCACGTCCTGTTTGCATGACCTTGAACAAGTTACTTAACATCTCAGTGCCAAATATTTGAGTTTCTTCACTTGCCAAGTGAAGGGATAAGAGTACTTACCTTGTCCTGTTGTGAGGACTTTATGACTTAACATGTGCCTTTTATTAAATTAAATGTCAAGATACAAAATAGTACACAGAGTTATGCTGGCATATATACATATATACATACATTTTCTTAGAATGCTATACTAAAATTTCCTAATGGGAACAGCTTCAGGGAAATGGTTTTGATGGTGAGGTGGACTTTATATTTGCTTTTCAGACTTTATATAGAAATTTACATTTTTATTATATGCTTGATATATTTTTATATAAATAAATGCATTTAAAATAATACATATTTTTAAAGTTTCCTATTTGCATTAAGACTCATGCTGAGACATGTGTCACCCTAAATCTGTGTGTGTGTGAGTTGGGGGGGTGCATTTATTTTTGCTCCTTTATTTGTATTTGAGAATCAGAAACTCTGGAAGAAATCTTTTTTGTCTGTTGAATAAAAGATACAGAGTCCAAGATCACAAATTGTTTCAATTCTTCTGTGGAGAATAATGTATTAGTGATAAACCTAAAACAATGGTTTTCTTAGGATGTAGTGCTTTTGGATAAAACATTAAGTATCACAACAAAAAATGCAAGAGATGATATCATACAGAATTGAAATAAGCATTTCCATAAAGATAAAAAAAAGCTGTAGTTCTGTAGTTGTCACTTAATAAAAAGAATTCAGTTGCCCAGTGAGTATGTTCTCAGCATGTATTTCATGTTTACTGTACCCTTGATGTGTGTACAGTGTCAATACACATGTAGCTGGCCAGAGCAATGGCCACAGCAAAATCAATGATGCATCTTCTAGTAGAGGTGTTATGTTATGTTAGGTTTCTCCAGATTGATCTATCTCTGTCTCTATCATTTATCCTTTATTATCTATCTATCATCATCTATCACCTATCAAGATAAGAGATCTTAAGGAATTGGCTTAAAATTTGTGGGGACTTGCACATTAGAAATCTACAGGACAGGCTAGAGAACTGGAGATTCAGGGAGGATTGGATGTCACAGTACAAAGGTCAAAGGCAGTCCAGAGGCAGAATTCCTGATTAAGAATAAGTCTTTTTTCTTAAGTTTGTCAACTGAATGGATGAGGCCCACCCACGTTATGGAAGATAATCAGCTTTACTCAAAGTGTACTGATTAAAATGTTTATCACATCTAAAAAATATCTTCAAAGGCAACATCTAGACTGATGTTTGGCCAAACATCTGAGTATCATAGCTTGGTCATGTTGAGACAAAACTAGCCATCACAGATATAATAAAAGCTACAAAAAGACTCTATCAATCTCAATTGTCTATTGAGATTACTTCAATAGATATATTTATTTTAGAAGGAAATCCTGATATTCTTCTGAAAACTAGTCAAGAATTAACCCTTATCTTAAAAGCACCTACTAAAAGAATACAATTTAGTTAATGGATTTACCTTTTATAGGAACAGCTTGTATTATATGTACTTCCTATAATCACATATCCAGTTCATCCCAGGGAAGAATTAGGGACTCTAATACTCACTTCTTTTTTAAGAATAATATTAACTCAAAATACATGATTGTAATTTCATAGGATATCATACAGATCACTGACAAATAATGAACAGAAAGGTTCAAGGCAAATATTTAAAGCAATTTATGTCTCCCTCAGGTCTCCTCCCTGAACAATGTCCATCTTTCCCACTCATGGATTCCCATTTTATCCTCCAATTCAGCTACCCAGCAACATTTTCTCCCAAGCCTCCTTCCTCAAAATGTGACTTCAGAGACTACATCTATACGGAAAGGTCGATTACAATGAAGACTTAGAGGGTTGCAACCCTCTGTCGTATAAGAGATTAGAGTCTTAAGCTAAAGGAATGAGTTGACAATAACTCAGTGTTTAAAGAACTAGAGTGTTGCTTGCCTGTAGTTTCTATGGTTTTCCTAGGAAAATATTGTATTTTGTACACATTTTGGCTCAGTCAATGAAGCATAGTATGACTTTGTGCCAGAATGAAGTAGAATTGTGATGTAGAATTGTTTGAGTAATTTATGTGTTTCTCCCAGATTTAGGACATGATTTTTACCCTTTTTAAACATAATCCATAAATTACATAAAGTATATCAAGCATAATGGCATGAAATGAATATTTAATTAATTGTAATTGCATTGTTTAACCTTCCTTCTTTTGCAAGGGAACTAGCCAATACTAGTCCTTATTTTGACTTTACAAATTATCACCAAATTTGTCACTGAAATAAGTTATTTCAAGTGACTACTTAGCAGATCTGCAAGTCACAGTAACAGGATTTAGTTAGAATGTCAACCTATTTCTCAGTCTTTGGTTTTGACAGCAAAATCCCTGAGAAATTTTCATTGGTACCAGAATATGTGATCTTGCTCTACATTAGTATTTTCTTTTCCCAAATATTCAATGCATTTCATATCACTATGTTTTGGCGTGATTTATTTCTTAGAATGATAGACCTCCCCTGGAGAAGACATCTTGCCTCTACTTTAATAACACTACTAGCAAGATTTCAAAAGATAACTCGTTTTATTATTAAACAACCTAGTACTAAAGCATATTTTCGCTTAAGATGAAATATGCACCCCTCCCATAAAATCTTTATGGATTCTTTCTGAAGAAATTAAAACCTTGCTATTTACAAGAGTTATCATGTATTCATGTATTTACTTTTTGTCTCTTTTGGTGGGGGTTAAACCTCATTTTTCTTGGCCCCTTTATAATTCTAATTATTATTCTAATGCACCCTACTTTTTACCATCCACCTTAAAACTAACATAAAATAAAGAAAAAAAACTTAAGGTTAATGCAGAAGACGGTTTATTTGTAACACTAGAGGCTACTATGGTATTGTGGAAAAAGCCTGGTCTTTATAGTTATACAAACCTAGTTTTACAGCCCAGATTTGCAACTTACTGGCTCTGAGCAATTGAATTAACTTCATCTGTGAAATGATAAAGTACGTCAACTATAATGGTTATTATAAAAATAAAATGTAATAATCCATGTAAAGCCCCAGACCATAGTAAGTACTCACTTATCTCTACCAAAAGAATTTACATCTGTATTGTGAAATAACTATTCTCCTAAATGTTTTACATGCCACTGTACTTTATTGAAGCATATTAATTAAAAAATTTTTATTTTGAAATAATTTTAAATTTACAGTTGACTTGTAAATTATAGCACAGAAACTTCTCATATTCCCTACACTATGCTTATTCCACTGTTGACATCTTATATAACCATGGTGCATTTATGAAAATGAAAAAAATAACATTGGTATTACATTGTTAACTAAACTGCAGATTTTATTCAGATGTCACCATTTCCCACTAACATCCTTTTTCTTTTCCAGGATTTGATTCAGGACATCATGTTATATATCCAGGGTATATTAATTTTTTTAATGCAGATCTCAGGATCTTTAATGATAGTTTACTGATAAGCCAGCTTTTACCTGCCCTGCATATATTTCAGGGTTTTAGTTTTATTCTTATATTCTACTTTGGTTTATGTCAAGTGTTTCTGTGTTATTTTTAGTCTTGATCCTGTCATATGTGGCATTAGCAAAGCAGCTTAACATTGTGTCACCACACCTTTTGTTTTTTGGATTGCTTTTTGTCTTCACCCAAACATTGATAAAAAGTTTGAACATAATGCGACCCAAAAACTACTCCATAAAATATCTCTTGAGAACAAATTGAGATACGGAACCTATTCACCAATACTCTGAGTATTCTTCCACATCTCCAGATTTGGGCCAAAACAACTGAGCCAAAGTGGGTTTTTTGTAGAGAACATATATATATGGGTCTTGCTTTTTTATCCAATTTAATAATATCTCCAATTATAGATATCTTGCTTTTTCTCTATTTGTCTTATCTATTCTTAATATTTTTTCAACTTTTTCTACTTCTTTTGGATGAATTGAATCATTATTTTGATTTCACTTATTAGCACTCTTGGTTTATTAACTATACTTCTTTGTTTTGTTAATTTTTTGATGATTGATCTAGAATTTACATCTTTAACTAATCATTATCTACTTTCAAATAATATTATACTGCTTCATATATGGCAGAAGGACCTAAAATACTATACTTTAATTTTCCTATTCCCATCATTTGTGCCATGATTGTATGTAATTATATTCTACATATATTATAAACTCCTTAATACATTGTTATTATTCATTTAATCATTTGTCACTTAAATGGATTAAAAATGAGAAAAAGTCCTTTTATATGTACTCACATGTAGGGCCTTCTAATCTAAGAAGTAGCCTTTAAATGCATTGCCAAGATGGTGCTCGCCAGATGAGCATGGAGTGGTGCCCAGGCATTTTGGCGGGCTATGACGTTAGTCTACCTGTGTTCTGGGTATCTCCCTATTGGTGGCGTGAGTTTTCCATGAACGTGATAAGCTCGTGGACACCGTTTGCTTGCATTATGTGCCTTCCTGCGTGAAGAGCTTGTGACTGCTTGACCTTTATGCTGATTGGCCCATGAATGTTATATATACTGTGCTGTTTCTGCAATAAACGAGTTCCTGCTTTGACTGAGCTTCCTGTCGCATCTGTTTGTCTCCAGTTCAGGCCTAGGGGCCGGAGACGGGTGATCGGACGGATAGTCGGCACTCACCCTTCCCGGTCCTGCCTTGCTGGGGCATGTCTCCCCCTTCTCGTTCTCTCCGCAGGTTTAGAGGGGGCTCGGGGAAGGCTAAAAACCCCGACACTCACATATTTTCCATCTCTGAGATTATTTGTTTCTTTGTGTAGATTCAGCCTTTTCTCTGGTATCATTTTTCTTCTGTCCAAGAGCATCTTTTAAATTTTCTTTATATTTTTCTCGACTTTTCTTGGTATGAAAAATATTTCATTTTGTTTTCATTTTTGTAAGATAATTCTGGTAAAGATAGAATTCTTGATTGATACACCTTTTCTTCCTACTTTCTTTCCTTTATTCCTTCCTTCTTTTCAATACTTTATAGATACTGTTTATTTTCTTCTAGTTTTCATAGCCTCTAACAAGTTTGGTACTATGATTCTTTTTCTTTTTTTAACATTACATCCCCTTGACTTATTTAATTTATAACTGGAAGTTTGTGCCATTTTATCACTTCTACTCATTTTGCGCACCCCTATCTCCTGTGTCAGGCAATCCTTACTCTGTCCTCTATAAGTTCATATTTTTTGTTGTTTTAGGTTCCACATATAAGTGAGATCATATGCCATTTGTCTTTCTCTGTCTGATTTACTTCACTTAACATAATGCATTCAAGGTCCATTCATGTGGCAAATCACAAGATTTTCTTCTTTTTTATTGTTGAATAATATATCTGTGTGTGTGTATGTGTGTGTGCTTATATATATAATCACATTTTCTTGATCCATCAATGAACATTAGATTGCTTCCATGTCTTAGCTGTAAATAATACTTCAATAACATCTTATTAGTCAGAATTTTCATTTCCTTTGGATAAATGTCCAAAAGTAGAATTACTGGGTCATATGGTAGTTTCATTTTTAATTTTTTGAGGAACCTTTCCCATAATGGCTGCACCAATGGTGCAAAAGCATTCTCTTTTCTCCACATCCTTGCCAATATTTGTTATCTTTTGCTTTTTTGAAAATAGTCATTCTAACAGTCATGAGCTGATATGTCATTGTCATTTTGATTTGTGCTTCCTTGATGAGTAGTGATGTTAAGTACCTTTTCATGTACCTGTTGGCCACCTCTATATCTTCTTTGGAAAAATGTCTATTCAGATCTTCTAGCCATTTCTTAACTGGATTATTTGGGTTTTTGCTATTGAGTTGTGAGTTCCTTATATATTTTGGATAGTAACCCCTTATGTGATATATAACTTGATAGCTTTTCTCCCATTTGATAGCTTGCCTTTTTATTTGGTTTATGGTTTCTTTCACTGTGCAGAAGTTTTTAGTTTGATGTTATCCCCCTTCTGTGATTCCTATTTTGTTCCTGCACATATAGTGTGTCTTTTTCCTTCTCTTTCTTTAACAATTTTTCTCTTAAGTGTGTTTTAACTATTTGTTGGGACAGGTTTCAGTCTGTTGTTCTTTGCTTTTTCACCTTTGGGTTTGTTGACTTACTTCTTGTATCAATAGATGTATGATTTTCATCAACTTTGTGGAATAATTTGGCCATTATTTCTTTAAATATTTTTTCTGCCTTCCGTTGGTCTTGCTGGGACTCCAAAAATACATGTAGACAATTTAATATTTTTCAGCAGCACACTAAACCAAGGTTATTTTTGCTTTTTGGTCTTTTTTCTCTCTGCGTTTTATTTTGGATACTAGTATATCTTTCTGTTCATTGGTATTTCTTCTTTGGTGTCTAATCTTCATTTAATTCCATCCTGTTCACTTTTTACTTAAGATGCTGTGTTTCAAACTCAAAGTTTCATTTGGGTCTTTTAATATCTTCCATTTCTCTTCTTTGTATGTTCATAGTTACAATTACATTTATATCTTAGATCATGCTGATAAAATTTATAATAGCTGTTTTAATGACTTTGTCTATAAATTGAATCATGTCCATTATTTTGGGATCTATTTCTATTGCTTGACTTTTCTCCTGGTTTGGTTCATATCTTTCTGTTTCTTTACATGCCTGATAATGTTTATTAGATGTTGTACAATTTTCAATTTTATATTGTTTTATTGAATTCCTTTTAAGAGTATTGGGTTTTGTTCTGGTATACAGACAAAAAGTTTGTAGGAGTTTGATTCATTAAGCTTTGTTTGGACAGGTCCAGCATGGACTTTCTCTTTGCAATTGATTTAACCGCAACCACTAGGTTATGACCCATGTGAAGAGTCTACCCAATGTTCTTTATATGACAAGTTCTTCCTATTTTATAGCCAGTAGGAACACAACTATTTCCAGTTTGTGTGGGCTCTGAGTAGTGATCAGCCTATTGCTTTCCTGTAATATTTTGCTTGAATTATCTGAGTCTCCTTTAATACATGCACCCATCAATATTCAACCAATATCCTGAGTGTTCTTCCGTGTTCTATGTGCAGTTCTTCAGTGTTCTTAAATTCTCAGTGTTCCATGTGCAGTTCCTTTCTCTCCTGTATTTTTCCTCATAAATTTTAGCTGCCTTGATCTTCCCAAACTCTATTTTCTGTATCCTTAACTTAGCAAGACCACAAGGCTTTCTCCTAGAGACTGTCTTCAGGCAAAAAGCTGAGGCCTTGTAGGACTCAGCTCATTTGTTTCTTTTCTTTCAGGGATGAGTCCAGTGGTGCTTGTTTTTCAATGTCTGAAAATGATTTTCCATATATATTGTCTAATTTTTTAATTGCCACATGTTTGACTTATTCATGGTGGGAGAGCAATCCTGAAACAATTATGAAGCATTCATTCTGTGTAAATTTCTAAAATAGCTTTAGGGAGAAAAACAAGTATTAATAGTTTTATTTACCCAGGTTATGAATTAATATTAATTTATTAAATTAAAAATTTGGAATCTAATTGTTTAACTTGTAAGTTCAAATTATGTATTTTATCTTTATGTACAAAATGTACATCTCATGTATACACAGAAATCAATTCAAAATTAATTAAAAACTTGAATGCAACACTTGAAACTATAAAATTCCTAGAAAAGAAAACAGAGGATAAGGTCCTTGACATTGATCTTGACAAAGATCTTTAGATTTGACACCAAAAACAAAGGCAACAAAACCAAAAATAAGCAAGTGGGATTACATAAAACAAAAGCTTCTGCACAACAAAGAAAGCTGTTAACAAGATGAAAAGGCAGCCTATGGAGTAGGAGAAAATATTTGCCAGCCCTTATGTAATAAGGGGTTAATATCCAAAATATAGGGCACTCACACAACTCAATAGACCAAAAACCAAATAATCCAACTTAAAAATTGCAAAGGTCTTGAACAGACATTTTTCCAAAGAAAAAATACAGATGGCCAACAGGTACATGAGAAGGTGCTCAGCATCATGGATTATCAGGAAAATGAAAATCAAAGTCACATTGAGATACCATTTCATGCTTGTTAGGATGGCTATTATCAAATAGACAAGATATAACAAACGCTAGTGAGGATGCTAGAGAAAGAGAATTCTTGTACATTGTTGGTGGGAATGTTGGTACAGCCACTATGAAAAACACTATGGAGGCTCCACAAAAAATTAAAAATTGAACTACCATATGATCCATCCATTTCACTTCTGGTTATATATTCAAAGGAAACTAACTCTTATTCCAAAGAAATATTTGTACTCCTGTGCTTATAGCAGTGTTATTCACAGTAGCCAAATTATGGAAACAACCTTAGTGTCAGGACAGATGAATGGATCAAGAAAATGCATACATACATACATGTACATATAAATATACACACGCACAATGAGGGACTATTCAGTTTTAAAAAGAAGGAAATCCTGTCACTTGTGACAACATGGGTAAACTGGAAAGCATTAGGCTAGGTGGTGAAATAAGCCAAAAAAGGAAAATACCACATGGTATCACTGCTTTGTGGAATCCAAAGAAAAAACTTCTTTATAAGTTGAACTCATAGAAACAGGGAGTAGAAAAGTGGTTGCCAGGGTGAGCAGTGAGGGAAATAAAGAGTGGTTGGTAAAAGGGTATAAACTCTCAGTTATAAGATGAATAAGTTCTGAGTATCTAGTGTATAACATGATGACTACCATTGATAACACTGTATTGTATAATTAAAACTTGCAAAAGAGTAAAATTTTAATGTTTTTACCAAAAAAAAAAGGTAAATATGATAGGTGATGGATGTGTTAATTAACTACATTGGGGGAATCCTTTTACAATGTAGATGTATAGCAAAACATCACACTGTACACTTTAAATAGCTTACAGTTTTGTCAATTACACTTCAATTAAGTTTTGAAAAATAACTAAATTACATGTTTTATTATTCTATGTTTGGGTATAATAAAATAGGAACAATTATATTTACTCTTTCACATTAATATTAAGTTAACATTTGTTGAGCAAACTAAACTTTCTTATAAAAGAATTAGTCCCGTGTATTTACTTAGCTCACTGACCAGCCATAAGCAATTTTTTTTGGTGCATTTAAACTTTAATATTTTGAATTTTGTAATAAAAACTTGAAGTGCTGGACTGGGATAACATAATACTAACAAGAAAAGCCTTCCAAATGCTTGAATAGCTCATGTAAACCTCAAAAATTAAAAGAATACATATTGTTAATCCTGATCTCTTAAAACATCACAGTGCCGTTTATAAACTTCATTAAATATCTTATACTTTTAATCTGACATAATCACAATTCCAATAAGTATATATTTTAATTATAATTAAATCTGATAGATTACGTAGTAGGATTAATTTTGATAATTACAAATCTCAAAACTACTGAATTAGTCCTGTGAGTTTAATGTACTTTATATTTATACTTAATTTTTAAAAATTGTGGGCGTTGAAAAGATAATTGGCCAGCTCTGGAAGAAACGTTATCTCAAGCAAATTGAGGCTATTAGGATGATAATTTGTGAATGTTAAATCTGACCGTGTCAAAGAGTAGACATTGTTTATCCAAGACTGGAAACAAAACAAGAGATCTAGGGGCAGTACACGTGTATTTCTTGAGTTTCTCCACCATAGAAAGACAGTTTGATCACCCCTTTTTTATAGACAAGGGTTTCCAAGCCTGCATATTACTCAGCTGCATTCTTTTTGTTTTTTGTTTTTTAATGGAAGTATAGTTGATATACAATATTATATTGGTTTCAAGTATACAACACAGTGATTCAACAGTTACACATGTTATTAAATCCATACCCCAACTAGTGCAGTGACTGACTAATCTGGTATGGTTAGATGAAAATCTTCACACCTACTCAGATTTAGCAAACTTCATTGATTTCTCAGTGAAGTCTGCATTTCTTTAGCTCTTGGCAACAATTCTGTATTCATTATAATGACATCCCATTGAATCTTGAATATCTCATATTTTTTTCTTCCTCTGAAATCACAGCCCTAAAGTTATGCTAATGAAACTTTCATAAACACATAATCTATTCTAGAATTTTCTCAGAATCTACCTGTCATTTCTGGCTGCTATTCTTCCCTTCATTTTGAAAGCATTTACCCAGCATTAGTCTTATGGCAAATCTTCCTTTTATTATGAGTTTGTTAAGATTACTGACAGGTGTTTGAAATTACACCTATAAATTCATTTGACATTGTAGGATAAATTTCCTTAATTTAATGTCCTAATCTCATTAAACAATTACCTGTGTTCTTACGCTTTCCTCACCCAACTTTTATCTCTTCTTTACTTATTCTGCTCTTTCTAGTTGTAACTGGAGAAAAAGGAAATAAAAATTTGTTACATAGTTCTTTCTATTTTCATTTATTATAGTACACTCTCTTCAGCAAACAAACTATCCTTTCCTTCTTTTTTCCTCACCATGGTTTATAGTCTCTCAACAATCATTGCTTCAATTTCCATTTACTCTATTTTGATACCCCTTTGAGTGGTATAAACAAAACTATTGTAGCAAATGATTTGCCTCACAGAAGAAAACATGCTTAAGAATTCAGCCAACTTTAGAAAAATAAAAAATTTTCAGATTACTGTAATTAAGGTCTTCTCAGTTATTGATGCCCTGTTGCAACAAAAATGAATATAAGAATACTAAAATAAATAATGTTATGTCATTAGCCTACTATTCTAGTGTATTTGAAATTACTTAGAATTATCAGTCAGCCAATCATATAACTGAACTCAGTTTTTGTTTGAGAATCTCTGAATCCTGTAATATTAGAGGGAAATGCAAATTTTCTTTTTGCTTTATGGAATAGAAAGATTTATTCCTTTCTGAAAGAAATATAACCCTGTTAAATTTATGACAAAGAAAACTAATTTTTAACCCTCTATAATTCTTAGGGTTTAAACATTACTTTATAAATATGAGTTTAATCAGCAAAATACCCCTGTAGAAACCAAATAATACAAAAGAAATACATATTACTAAACAAACAAACAAGTCCCTAAACATATTGCAATCTGTAAGTATGTTATTTAACCCCAAGAAAAGACATCATGTTGTTATTCAGATGAGACTATTTGGTCTCCTGCTACAGTGACATGGAAATATTAATCTGTCCTAGAAAACAATTTTCTTTTTTGTGAAGAAGAGTAATTTGTGGCCCATAAATAAAGAGGGGAAAGTGATTTTAATGATAATAACTGTGAAAAAATTTTCAATGCTAGTGTATTTACAAAGTAGTCAATATCCTGGTCCACAAAAAAGATTTCATCATGACTATATACAAAGCACATCTCCATGCTTGTCACAGAGAATGTGAGTAAAAATCATTAGCAAACAATTCTTAAAATATTTATAGTGAATTAGTAAAAAAAGAATGGATTATTATATGTATTGTTACCCAAATTAAGTTTGACATATATATATATATATGTATATATATATTACACATATATTATACATATAATGTTCCATTACTAAATGGAAACATGGTGATGCCGGGGTTCTTGTTCATGAAGCCAAAGAATGAGCTTCACTAACACTCAAGGTAGGAGAGCAAGGTACAGGCTTTTATTTAGAAATAAAGTGAGAGGAAAGAGCTCCTGGCTCACACCAGGAAGGGACAAGAGAATCTGTAGTGATGCGTTGTCTAGGGGTTTTATAGGCAGTTGAGGATTTTTTGGGAACATGAAAAAAGCTTAGGGGTATGGACTTATTAAGTGGTCCTTGAATATTTAGAATTAACTTAACACAAGCAACTTCCTGATCTGATGATTTCTCCCTGAGATATCAGCATCTTGGTCTGGGAGCATATCAAACAAGGCCACCAGCCCAGCTCCCAAGGTGGGCTGAGGTATTGTTTGCTAAAGAGTAACTTAAGAATTTCTAACTTCTTAACTTCCTGGGTATTAAACTGCAATCTTATCTTTAAGATGGAATCCTTCTTGCCTTTTATTATGTTGTTTATGTCTGGGCTTACTTGATAAATTAGTTGCCCAGTTTGCAAAATCACCTCATCAGATCTGAAGGAGGAAAGACAGCACATATGCTTGGGCCTTTTTGCATGCTAAAGTGAATCTTACACATGATTATAAATGATTAGCATAATAAAAATATGTGCTACTCTTCTTTATCTGGGAAATATTAACTGATCTCACTGAAGAATGACCTTAGAGCTTAATGTTTAACATGGAGTTTTGGTAGGGGGTTTCCTTGCATGTAGTTACATTGCTCTTGACTGCAAATATCCTGCCTTGCTTTTTCTGGAGGTCCTTACCCTACTCTGACTACACCCACAGTTCCTGTCCAGTGGTTTCAGTCATAATTAATAGACTAAGTATGTTCAGATATTTTCACCAAATTAAGAACATTATTGCATAAAGTAAGCTTTAATAAACTGTGCATACTGTGAGAATTGCAAATGACTTAATTTTTGAGAATTTAGGTTGGCATTTATATTAAGAAAAAAGTTCATTTGAAATACCTAGTGTCTGGCACCCTATTGTGAACTTTTGCTGAGATCTGGTAATGCTGGGTGCTGACAGCTTTGCAGAGCAGGGCGCACCACAGCCTCACAGGGTTCTCTAAGCCTCATGCAGTGGCTCTGATACCCAGCTTTTTCTGCTTCAGCATTTTTGCACTGGGATTGCCAAACACAAGAGAACTGAAACTTGATACACTTCAATCACTGGGTCCTCTGCATAGTTATTTTGCAAACACAATAGCTCTTTGCTACTATAATATTATCTTCTACATTGTATTTATACCTAAATGTCTTCCACTTCTTGAAGCTCTGGGAAAAAGAAAGTGATTCAGGTACTATATCTTTCTGCAGATTGCTATCTGGTCAATATCAATGTGATTGGCAAAACAAATGCAGAATCCAATGTACTGGTCTTTTGAAGTTTTCAGTTTTAAACTGAAGTATTTCATTTCCTTACAAGTTTCCCAGCACATGGTAGTAAGTACAGATGTCATTTTATTTTAGTTTAAAATTTTTTCTGAACATTTTATCAAGTGCATATTTCATAACATATGTTTGAAAACTGCCATTTGAACACAGAGTCTATTGAAGTGTATATGTATTTTAAGAGTAATAAGTAACTTCCATGTTAAAAAATACTGGATTATGGATATTTTTCCCATCTTTATATTTTCCTCATTGATATGATTTTTATAATTAATGAATAGCCCATTATTTTTCTACTGGATATATACTACCACCTATATTCAAGCTTTTAATGTAGGATTGCATTCTCACATTGGTAAGATTTGTGTTGAGGTAATTGTAATCAGGTAGACACAAGCACATACCAACAAAAGTCCTTTTGGATCAGGATCAAATCACTGTAGGGAAACTCTATTCTCAAAGTTTACAGCCTAAAATTGCATTCAAAATAAGCAATATGATAGCAGAAACAGGAAGTTACTATAATGCTTCTTGTCATATATTAAATGCATTTCAAATTTCAATACTTCTTGTCAATATAAAAGAATAAATTTAAATTTTTTATAACATAAGCCAGTAAGAAAACTAACATTCTATTTTAAAATGAGCACAATTTTCAGAAATGTTTCTTTAAGTATCATTACATTTAATATATATTTTTAAACGTGTTTGAAGAAAGTTAACTACAGAATTTTTAGAGCTTTGAATATGTAAAACTGTGATAAAGTCATCTATAGGAAACCATCCGACTGTTTTTAATTGACAAAAATAATAATACAGGACTACACCATTTCTCAAATGTTGATTGATATTATATTAAGTGTTTGAAATTAGTTTGATTCCCTCAATAATCTTAGCCAGAAAATGTGCTCTACAAACATTCTTAAACATCCAGGCAATATTTTCAGCCTGCAAACATATCCTACTCTCTGACTCCCACCCCAAGAATACACTTACATTGATGTTACAAAGTCTTAATTTAATGGGTTAGAATTAATAGTGTTCCACTATATCTTGTAATTGGTGGAAATCTGTTTATATCTACTGTGCTATTCCTTTGTACTTAAATGTTCTGTTGACTTCACCATGAACTTCAAGGTGAAACTCAGAGGTTCACTGAGAGGTTTATTCATTTTGGCAGAAAAAAAGGCTGACTCTATACATAGCTAAGCTTTAAACTACATTCCTGTAGCGTGCAAAACCATCAACATTTTCTCCACAACTGGCTATTTTCCATTTTTTGATATAATGAGAGCCAAAACAAGAGGTAGTTAAGAAACCAGAATTCTTCTCAGCTCTGGAAAAGTTAAAAAATATATATCTAGGAAGAAAATTTGGTTCTATGTTCACTGTATTGAGCCTTCAATCTGATTTCATTTTAAGATACAAGTTGGATTATCTTTATTTTTTTTCTTGGAAAACTTTTGAATTCACCATAAGTACAAAAAAATCAATTCAATTTACCTAATCAAGTAAGCAGTCTTTTTTATTGGTATTTGAGAAAGGAAGACCAAATGTAATTCCAAATGTCATATCCACACAGAGCTATATTTCACTTTGTCGATGCTAATTTCAAGTCTTGAGGCACAGTATGCTTGCTCTCATCCTTGGTCTGTATTTATTAGACAAGTTAAGTACACCCAAATGTGAAAGCATGGCACTATAAATTATTGTCTTTTGACTTTATTTATGGACAAGTTTAGTAAAACATGAACTTTTCCCCTGACATTTGAAATATGGTAGTTTTAACATACCCTGTGTCTACTCCTTTCTTCTGATGTATATTTTCATGAAATATTATCATTTGGCAACTTCAGAATGAAATTTCTAGATATAAGAAAATACTTGTGTAATTCAGTTAATAAAGCCAATATATGCACAGTAAATTAGAGAACTTAGGTTTCTTATATTTGGATATTTTAAGCAATGAGAAGAACATTATGGTCCTAAACTCTGACTACTATATCCAGACTTTAGTATAGAATTCTGAACTCTAGGACCATTAATATGCAAAGTACTCTAAGAGGGTATTGCTGTGAAAATTAAATGTAGCTGTTCATTGTAATGCTTTTAAATGCTCTGCCATTCTTAATTCACATCAATCAATTGCAATCATTAAGTTGAATGCAGTGGTTTGGACGAACACTTAATATTGATTCTAGCTTAAATTTCACTGCAATTATAACTTAATGACAAGTAGTATGTGTAATATTTAAATGTAATCTAGTTTAAACTGTCAATTAAATGACAGCAGTGAAGAAGGACAAGTCCTGTGAATGGGACAGAAATTATAAGGAAATCTTTTCTAAAATGGAGAAGGAAAGAAACTGAAAGATCAAAAGAGCAAGAGGAAGTGGATGTTTGTTGATGCATGTTAAGGATAGTGTTTAATAATGCTAACACTAAACATATTTACAGAGGTACTCTGAGACACAGATGAGCCAACAAACAGAGCAACAGTCATTCAGGTGTTAGAAGACTGCATTGATATCAAATTCCCAATATATTTTACTGAAATTCAAGATTGCCTTCCTAAATGGAAAGTCCAACACTTATTTATTGCAAAATCCTACATTTAAAAAAGAAAACTGGGTCACTTAATTTACTTCCTACCCCAAATGTGTTGCTCAGGTTTTCCTGAGTCAACCAGTCAACCCGCTTTGTTCAAGTCCCTTAATTTCACTGATTCTCATTTTCCTTTTCTGAAAAATGCACGTCTCAACCAAATAATTCATAAGCCTCAAGCTCTGATTTCAGCAGTTTGATTTGAGGATATGTCTGTATGGATCTATCTATATCTGTGTAGTGATAAAAAGATATACCTACTTGAAGTGACCCTCTAAGAGTGACACTCAAAATGTGGCTCTCTGATGAGCAGCAGGGGTATCGGCTGGGAACTTGTTACAAATGCAGAAGATCAGTCCACACCTCCTCTGTGTCAAATCATAAACTCAGGTGATTCTGACACAGGTTAAAGTTTGAGAACCACTTCTTTAGGGCATGGTGTGATTCTATAGTTACACAAAAACAGTAGGCACCCAGTGAAAATAATTGGTGTCTCTTTCCAAATTCCCACCACATTGACAACACATGGTTAATAGCAATAATGGCAAAGAGAACAAGTAAATAAATTCTCGGAATACCAATATTCTGGGAAGTTACCAACTGACCATATCTGGGAGCAATTTTGGGAAAATGAAATATAGATGGGATCAAAATGATGCCAAAATCCAATGAATATGAGGAATTATTTACCCCATATAATGAAAACAGTACACCTTTAAAAAATTTTGTTTTGTTTTTGCTTTTAAGAAGAACTATGGAATCTAAACTCTTAAGATCCATACGGTGGAACCAGGGATAATAAAGGTGCTAATGGGAACTTGATTCAATTATTATTTTTTTTTTATAATTTATTTTGGTATCATTAATCTACAATTACATGTGCAATATTATGGTTATTAAACTACCCCTTTCATCAGGACCCCCCACCAACCCCATTACAGTCACTGTCCATCAGCATACTGAGATGCTATAGAATCACTACTTGTCTTCTCTGAGTTGTACAGCCCTCCCATGCCCCCCCAACATTACATCTGCTAATCATAATGCCCCTTTTTCCCTCTTATCCCTCCCTTCCAACCCTTCTTCCCCAGTCCCTTTCCCTTTGGTAACTATTAGTCCATTCTTGGGTACTGTGAGTCGGCTGCTGTTTTGTTCCTTCAGTTTTTTTTCTTTGTTCTTATACTCCACATATGAGTGAAATTTCGGCTTGGCTTATTTCACTGAGCATAATACCCTCTAGCTCCATCCATGTTGATGCAAATGGTAGGATATGTTTTCTTCTTATGGCTGAATAGTATTCCATTGTGTATATGTACCACCTCTTATTTATCCATTCATCTACTGATGCACACTTAGGTTGCTTCCACTACTTGGCTATTGTAAATACTGCTGCGATAAATATAGGGGTGCATATGTCTTTTTCAAACTGGGCTGCTGTAGTCTTAGGGTAAATTCCTAGGAGTGGAATTCCTGGGTCAAATGGTATTTCTATTTTGAGTGTTCTGAGGAACCTCCATACTGCTTTCAACAATGGTTGAACTAATTTGCATTCCCACCAGCAGTGTAGGAAGGTTTCCTTTTCTCCACATCCTTGCCAACATTTGTTGTTGTTTGTGTTATGGATGTTGTCCATCGTCACTGGTGTGAGGTGATATCTCATTGTGGTTTTAACCTGCATTTCTCTGTTTAGTGATGTGGAGCATCTTTTCATGTGCCTGTTGGTCATCTGAATTTCATCTTTAGAGAAGTGTCTATTCATGTCCTCTGCCCATTTCTTAATTGGATTATTTGCTTACTGTTTGTTGAGGTGCATGAGTTTTTAATATATTTTGGATGTCAACCCCTTATCGGATACATCATTTATGAATATATAATCCCATACTGTAGGATGTCTTTTTGTTCTACTGATGGTGTCCTTTGCTGTACAGAAGCTTTTCAGCTTCATATAGTCCCACTTGTTCATTTTTGCTTTTGTTTCCCTTGCCCGGGAGATATGTTCATGAAGAAGTTGCTCATGTTTATGTCCAAGAGATTTTTGCCTATGTTTTTTTCTAAGAGTTTTATGGTTTCATGACTTACATTCAGGTCTTTGATCCACCTTGAGTTTACCTTTGTGTATGGGGTTGACAGTAGTCCAGTTTCATTCTCTTACATGTAGCTGTCCAGTTTTTCCAACACCAGCTGCTGAAGATGCTGTCATCTCCCCATTGTATATCCAAGGCACCTTTATCAAATATTAATTGACTATATGTTTGGCTTAATGTTTGAATTTTCTATTCTGTTCCACTGGTCTGTGGGTCTGTTTTGGTGCCAGTAACAAATTGTCTTGATTACTGTGGCTTTGTAGTAGAGCTTGAAGTCAGGGAGCGAAATTCCCCGTTTTATTCCTCCTTCTCAGGATTGCTTTGGCTATTCGGGGTCTTTTGTGGTTCCATATGAATTTTAGAATTATTTGTTCCAGTTCATTGAAGAAAGCTGTTGGTAGTTTGATAGGGATTGCATTAAATCTGTAGATTGCTTTAGGTAGTATAGCCATTTTGACAATATTTATTCTTCCTAGCCAAGAGCATGGGATGCATTTCCTTTTGTTAGTGTCCTCTTTAATTTCTCTTAAGAGTGTCTTGTAGTTTTCAGAGTACAGGTCTTTCACTTCCTTCGTTAGGTTTATTCCTAGGTATTTTATTCTTTTTGATGCAATTGTGAATGGAATTGTTTTTCTGATTTCTCTGTTAGTTCATCATTAGTGTATAGGAAAGCAACAGATTTCTGTGTGTTAATTTTGTAACCTGCAACTTTGCTGAATTCAGATATTAGTTCTAGTAGTTTTGGAGTGGAGTCTTTAGGGTTTTTTTTGTACAGTATCATGTCATCTGCAAATAGTGACAATTTTACTTTTTCTTTACCAATCTGGATGCCTTGTATGTCTTTGTTTTGTCTGATTGCCGTGGCTAGGACCATCAGTACTATGTTGAATAACAGTGGAGAGAGTGGGCATCCCTGTCTTATTCCCGATCTTATATGAAAAGCTTTCAGCTTCTTGCTGTTAAGTATGATGTGAGCTGTGGGTTTGTCATATATGGCCTTTATGATGTTGATGTACTTGCCTTCTATACCCATTTTGTTGAGAGTTTTAATCATGAATGAATACTGAATTTTCTCAAATGCTTTTTCAGCATCTGTGGAGATGATCATGTGTTTTTTGTTCTTCTTTTTGTTGATGTGGTGGATGATGTTGATGGATTTTCAAATTTTATACCATCTTTGCATACCTGGAATGAATCCCACTTGATCATGGTGTATGATCCTCTTGATGTATTTTTGAAATCAGTTTGCTAATATTTTGTTGAGTATTTTTGCATCTACGTTCATCAGGCATATTGGCCTGTAATTTTCTTTTTTGGTGAGGTCTTTGCCCGGTTTTGGGTTTAGAGTGATGCTGGCTTCATAGAATGAGTTTGGAAGTGTTCCCCCATCTTCCATTTTTGAAAATCTTTAAGGAGAACAGGTGTTATTTCTTCTCTATATGTCTGGTAGAACTCAGAGGTGAATCCTTCTGGTCCATGGGTTTTGTTCTTGTGTAGTTTTTTGAATACTGATTCAATTCCGTTGTTGGTGATTGGTCTGTTTGGTTTTTCTGTTTCTTGCTTGGTCAGTCTTGGAAGGTTGTATTTTTCTAAGAAGTTGTTCATTTCTTCTAGGTTTTCCAGCTTGTTAGCATATAGATTCTCATAATATTGTCTTATAATTCTTTATATTTCTGTGGGGTCCGTCGTTATTTTTCCTTTCTCATTTCTGATTCTTTTTATTTGTGTAGATTCTCTTTTTCTCTTAATAAGTCTGGCTAGTGGTTTATCTATTTTGTTTATTTTTTCAAAGAACCAGCTCTTGTTTTAATTGATTTTTTCTATTGTTTTATTCTTCTCAACTTTATTTATTTCTTCTCAGATCTTTATTATGTCCCTCCTTCTACTGACGTTGGGCCTCATTTGTTCTTCTTTTTCCAATTTCTGTAATTGTGTCTTTAGACTATTCATTTCATTTGGAAATGTTCTTCCTTCTTTAAATAGGCCTGGATTGCAATATACTTTCCTCTTAGAACCTGCCTTTGCTGTGTCCCACAGAAATTGTGGCTTTGTGTTGTTGTTGTCATTAGTCTCCATATATTCTTTGATTTCTGTTTTGATTTTGTCATTAACCCGTTGATTAATTAGGAGAATGTTGCTAAGTCTCCTTGTATTTGTGAGTCTTTTTGATTTCTCTCTAAAATTTATTTCTACTTTTATACCTTTGTGTCTGAGAAGTTGGTTGGTAAGATTTCAATATTTTTGAATTTACTGAAGTTCTTTTTGTGGCCTAGTATGTGGTCTATTCGGAAAATGTTCCATGTGCACTTGAGAAGAATGTGTATCCTGTTGCTTTTGGGTGTAGAGTTCACTAGATGTCTGTTAGGTCCATCTGTTCTAGTGTGTTGTTCAGTGGCTCTGTGTCTTTATTTTTTTTCTGTGGTTGATATATCCTTTGGAGTGAGTGGTGTGTTGAGGTCTCCTACAATGAATGCATTGCTGTCTATTTCCTCCTTAAATTCTGTTAGTATTTGTTTCACATATGGTGGCGCTCCTGTGTTGGGTGCATATATATATATAATGGTTATATCCTCTTGTTGGACTGACCTCTTTATCATTATGTAATGTCCTCCTTTATCTCTTGCTACTTTCTTCGTTTTGAAGTCTCTTTTGTCTGATACAAGTACCGCAACACCTGCTTTTTTGTCTTTGTTGTTTGCATGAAATATCTTTTTCCATCCCTTCACTTTTCGTCTGTGAATGCCTTTCGGTATGAGGTGAGTCTCTTGTAGGCAGCATATAGATGGGTCTTGCTTTTTTATCCATTCTGTTACTCTGTGGCTTTTGATTGGTGCATTCAGTCCATTTACATTTAGGGTGATTATTGATAGATATGTACTTATTGCCATTGCTGGCTTTAGATTCGTGGTTACCAAAGGGCCAAGGGTTGCTTCTTTACTATCTAACAATCTAACTTAACTTTCTTGTTAGATTATTGTAAACACCATCTGATGTTTCTTTATTTCTCTCCCTTCTCATTCTTCCTCCTCCATTATTTATATACTATGGTTTTATTCTTTGCCTTTAGTTAGTATTTGGATGGTCTGCTTTCTTTGCTATGATTTTATTTTCTCTGATGACATTTTTTTAGCCTTAGGGGTGCTTCCCTCTAGAGCAGTCCATTTAAGATATCCTGTAGTGGTGGTTTATGAGAGGCAAACTCTCTCAACTTTCATTTGTCTGGAAATTGTTTAATCCCTCCATCATATTTAAATGATAATCGTGCTGGATACAATATTCTTGGTTCAAAGCCCTTCTGTTTCATTACATTAAATATATCATGCCATTCTCTTCTGGCCTGTAAGGTTTCTGTTGAGAAGTCTGATGATAGTCTGATGCGTTTTCCTTTGTAGGTGATCTTTTTTCCCTCTCTAGCTGTTTTTAATACTCTGTCTTTATCTTTGATCTTTGCCATCTTAATTATTATGTGGCTTGGTGTTGCCTTCCTTGGGTCCCTTGTGTTGGGAGATCTGTGGGCTTCCGTGGACTGCGAGACTATTTCCTTCCCCAGCATGGGAAAGTTTTCAGCAATTATTTCTTCAAAGACACTTTCTATCCCTTTTTCTCTCTCTTCTTCCTCTGGTGTTCCTATAATGCGAATATTGTTCCGTTTGGATTGGTCACACAGTTCT
The DNA here is from genome assembly GCA_032199065.1 of Smutsia gigantea. NCBI lineage: Eukaryota > Metazoa > Chordata > Mammalia > Pholidota > Manidae > Smutsia > Smutsia gigantea. The sequence goes on along the minus strand of JAVSCE010004166.1, from coordinate 86,993 downwards.
CTTAATATTCTTTCATTCCTAGAGATCCTTTTATCTCTCTCTGCCTCAGCTTCTCTGTATTCCTGTTCTCTGATTTCTATTCCATTACCCGTCTCTTGTATCTCATCCAGTCTTCTGTTAAGCCTGTCGGTTGCTTGTCTGATTTCTGCATTGTCTTTCCTCACTTCCCTCACTTCCTCCCTCAACTCTTGCACATTTCTCTGTAGATCCATCAGCATGGTTATGACTTTTATTCTGAATTCTTTTTCCTGGAAGACTATGCATTTTCATTTTTTCAGGCTCCCTCTCTGGGGTTGTCTGGTTGATCTTAGTCTGGACCATATTCCTCTGTCTTTTCATGGCTATAGAAGTGGTCGCTGATAGGTGCCACATATGTCAGCTGGGCTCTTTAAGACTTTAAAAAGAAAAAAGAAAGAAAAAAATAGGAAATAAAAGAGAGGGAAGAAAAAAAAAAAAGAAAGAAAAATGCCCACCGGGAGTAGATTCTGTGGGGATGCTGTAGGTGGCGCTGTTGTTCCACTATTCCGCAGCCGCAGCCATGCTGCTCTGTAGGGCCCTTTATAGCTCTGGCCGCGGTGGGAATGAATGGGAGGCTGTTGATCTCTGTGGGATGTCTAAGGACGGCCACCCTTTCCTAGTCGCCAGCTAAGGGGTCCGAAACTCCCCAGGATTCCCAGCCTGCTGGGCTGAGTGCGCCAGGGCGATCCGGCTCCTCCACTGGGCTCCTGTCTCTTTAAGACTGCTGAAAAAAGCGCGCGCTTTTCTTTCTTTTTTTCTTTTTCTTTCCTTCCCGGGACCTGGCTGCAAGCATCCTGGTGCGTTCCCCACTCAAATCCTGCACCCTCTGTCTCTCCAATCTCCACTGCACTGCACGATGTGTGTCAGTGCTCCCCGCACATATCATCAGGGCTGGTTATTTCGCAGGCCTCTACTTCCACTCCCTGCCGGCTCTGAATCCTCTCCTTCTGCTGATGCGCTGGGGTGGGTGAGTGCTCGGGTCTCGCCGGGTCACAGCTCCATATCTTACCTGCCTCGTGGGGTGCCATGTTCTCTCAGGTGTAGCTGCAGTCTATGTGCTGTCCTGTATCTTCTGATCTCTTTTTTAGGAATAATTGTACTTGATGTATTTTCATAAATATATATAGTTTCAGGAAGATATTTCTGCCACCCTGGTCATGCCACCATCTTCCCAGAAGTCCCTTGATTCAACTATTATTTAAAGGCTGATGAAGAGAACTGGTCAGTCCCATTTTCTGATATAAACCACCAAACAGAGCCCTGAAGATGTTCTGCCACTAGAAATGGTTGAAATACCAGAGTCTCTGGAATGTATTCTAAGTAATATTAAGCATCATTGAAATAAGTGGGAAATATATTCCCATCTGGGAAAGCACACTGCCAACCTGAAGTGAATGTTTAATTCTTTCTATCCCTAACTACACACTAGTGTAAATTCATCAGCACCGCCATTGCTGTGCATTAATCACATGCTATATGCACCTGCGGACCCAATGACATGTGCATGGGCTAATACAATTAATACCTATATATTCTCAAACCTTAAATATTTAAGGAAACCCAACTGCATAAGAAAGAGGCAAAAAGAAGAAAATATACACATACAAATCAATGCAAAGGTAACTAAACTTCCATGGAGATAGTTAATACAAGAGACAAAATTTGTCAGACTTCATCTCATAAAGCTACAAAAGAAACAACATAAAGCATATATAAAAAGAAAAGTGTACATGTAAAAGAAAAAATTAATAAATTATATATAAAAATTCTAGATTTGAACAATAAAGTGAATAGCTGGTTCCTTGTAAAGATCTATAAGGACAGTACGGCTTTGACATCCGAAGAAAATAAAAGAAGGAAACATGAAGAAAATATACCAAGGATGAAAACAATAATTATAATAAAGAGAATATTAATTTATAAAAGAATACTACAGTGAAAGTTATATCAATGATTTTGAAAACCCAGCTGAAGTGATTAATTTTTCAGGAAGCATTATATAACTTGCTAAAATCACACAGTTCAGTGATAGAAATAGTTTGGTCTAAATAGAAAGTTTCTCTGGTCAGACATCTCTACCTCACCATCCCCATCCTCTTTCTGGTATTGTTGGGGATGATTGTGAGAAGGTGTCCACCTTCTTTGGAAAGGCCAGATATTTCAAGAGAAGCAAGCAACCTTCATGGCCCCAGAAGTAGAATCATAATGGGTTTAATCTAATTACAGATCCATGTATTAAATAAACCATCCCTTTTTCACTGACTTAAAATAGCAGCCTTGTCATTCTTAAAGACCAACACATATGTAGATTTGTGTCTGGAGTCTCTTGTTTTGTTACTTCATCAATCTATTTGAATGTTCCCTGTATCAATGCAATATTCTCTTGAAAACAGTACCTTTTCACAAAATTTCAATATATGATAATACAACTCCCAGCTTATTTTTCTCATTTCATAGTAATCATTTTTAAGAAGTAATAACTTTGGGCTCAGTAAATATGTTTTCATAATTTGCCTTGAAATCCTTGAAATTCATAAGAAATCCTTTTATTTATAAACTTTTAGTTCTACTACTAATACTTTGTTTATTTAATATCTTATGTTTCCTTCACCATATTCTGTTGTATGTAGGCCAATATTCTTGTTGTATTTAAGAATTTTGGAACAAAAGGAGGGTTGTCAAAAATTAAATTAGTTCCCTATTTAATATTTTTTTTGTTTGCATTAATCATTTTTTAGAAAAATATCTCTTTTGTCTGTTTCCCAATCTTTACTATTTATTTATCATACCATATAAAGCATACAGTCTTCATGCCATTTTTAGATAAAGAAAATACATGAAAACATGCTAGTCTTCTGAATGTTATTCAACTTAAAATTTTTAGTACCATGGATTTGTAAAGTTATTTCTGAAATACTAAGATGTGAAGATATCTTTGAAAACGTTTATAGTCCTAGTCTATTAGAATGACAAAAAAAAATTGCAGTTTAGATGATACAGCTTAGACCTCGAGAGACTAATAGTCCATCCCAGACTGTATATTACTCTCTTCTGTGCACTCTCAATTGGGCAGAGGCCAGAGAATCGGGACCAAACCTCTGAGTGGTTTGTCCACCATCAAGACCATAGACACGGAGTGGAGATCAGAAACAGGACTTCAGTTAGACAGGCAGATGACTGGCAGAGCAAAGGATGGACCCCAGCTGCAGAGGAATATGGGAGAGAGGTAAATCTCTAAAACAAGAACACAGAACAATAATGAGAATGATAGTCTATTTGAATAACTCAGAATATATAAAAACTGAGGGAAAGTGTTTGGAAACTCAATCATAGGAGCCCCCGGTGGAAATGAGTTGTGTTTTCGAGTATGATTTAGAAGTTCCAAGATTAATTTTAATTAACTCTCAGCAATGCTAAGCCCTCCTGGGTGCACTCATGCCAGCTGTAGTGTGGGAAGAAAGGGAACTTCTGGCAAGGCAGGCAAATAGGGTTGAATATACTCATTTGGATTTAACATGAAGGTGGCTCAAAAACTGTGTCAGAGCAGATTTTGCTAGAGATCAACAGCTCAGTTATAGTGGAACTGGAGAAGCAGCTCTAAAAGAGTTAAGTAATAAAGTCCAAGGAGAGGCTGAATGGCACTATTGTAGTTTGAGTCTTTAGTGAATGGGCTATTTTATCAACTGCTTCCTGTGTAAATGAAGGGATTAATCATGAAGTTGATCTGACCCTAGTGTAAACGCATTAAAAATGTTGATTCATTTTAATTCATTTTTTTCTCCAATAGAAACACCTATGGTTAACCCATTTTATACTTAGTTTTCTATGATATTTGACTTAAAATTTTTCCTTAAAAAACAACTTAGAATGTTAAAGTATCTTTCTAGGAGTAGAAAATCACATTCACTTTGAATAAATTTGGATCAGGTAGATGAGGAAAAGACAATACTCAAATATACAAAGTAACTGCTTCAACAAGAACAAAAAGGATTATACAGATTTAGCCACTGTGCTTGAATCTTCCCAATTCAATCACATTAGAATAGTTATGTACAATTCAGTCTACATGGAAGTGGTCTGACTGTGAATATAATATTATGTTCTTAATTCTTTGTTAATCTAATTCGTTTGCTCATGCAACACAATACCCCATGTTCACAAATTTGTTCTTGAATCAAGAAGAAAGAAAAATGTAAGTTCTGGAACAGCATGTCTTCTTTCACATCTCAATATTATCCACTTCTTTGAAGGGGCAGCATGGCAGGGTACTTGACTCACTGGGGAAATTAAAAATATGTGACAGCACTTCTTTATACAAAGGTTCCCTGAAGCCAGGCAAATTGGGATTGGCAGTTATCAACACGAGCTCACTGTTGGGTGGATCTGCTGAAATGCTCTGGGTGGTCTTTATGCACTTCCTGGTGGGCAGCTTATTTGGCTAAAGGCAGAGAAACAGCACTTAAAGTCTTTTGAATTATCAGGAAGATAATAAAATATGAGAGAACATGGACATAGGAAAGTACTATGGTTTAGGGTTTGGGGCAGGAGATCAAAGAATTAAAGGAAGAAAAGAGCAACAAATAGGATCAAGGAAGGAAGACTCATATATTTAAATTTATTCTTACTTCTTTCTGTAAATCTTGACTCTCTAGACTCCCATGATTATTCTATTTAGTGCTTCCTAAATCTTATAAAGCACAAGGTTCACTTTTGTCTCATCTTAACCTACTCCAATAACACTCACACTGTAAGTGCAGAAGTAGAGTACAGTCTCTTCCAGGAGTGTACACCATCAGTTCTTAGACTCCATGCGCAAACACATGGCCCCTTAGGAGATGCTGAACAATCAGCAAGTCCAGAGGCCAGACTCACAGCTGGAACATTACCTGCCTGCTACCTACAGTGCTTACAAAGTCATTAAATGACTATTATTCAACATTAGGCAGAACAAAGCTAATTTCTTGCCTCAGTTTCAACCTGTGATTTCTTAATATAAAACAAAGATAATAAACTTGTGTTCTGGCATGACAGAGATAGAAAGAGACAATACTTAACTTCTGTATGAATAACAAAATCCACATACTTGAATAAAAATAAAAGAGCCAGTATTTTAGTTCATTATGGAGAAAGAAATCTTTCTAAAGAGATGTTAAAAAAACATAAGAAGTTAAGAAAAAACATTTTATGGAAATATATTCTATTGAATGACACTGATTAATTAGGAATGTTTTCCAAATATTTTTTCTGTACTTTGACATTTAAGATATTATTGTTGATATTGAATGAGATTGTAATCAGAGTTTTATTTTATGGTAAATAGGATTGTTTTTGTTCTCAAATGTCTAATGCTTATGATCTCAGTGATACTGACATGCCTAAACACATTACAATATCAAAAGATAAAATGGTGAATGATGTACAATAAAAAGATGGGATATAATGCAAGAGAAATGGGCTGTTGTGAGAAGATCTGAATTCTATCTATAATGAAGCAACTCACTGGTTTTATTAACTTTGGTAAAGTTATATAACATCAGGTTCCTGATCTGTAAATTAAAAACATTAAAATTTGACTTGTCAACAGGATTAAAGATGATGGCGTGAGAGGTGAGACAGAGACCTCCTCCTAAAACCACATGCAATACGAAAATATAATTAATACAACTAATCCTGAAAGAGCAACAGGAAAGAAGGCTGTGCTAGACTGCACAAACCTGGAGGAAAGAACAGACCACATGGAACAGGGTAAGTACCAAGGCCATGACCCGGCAGGACCAAAGCCCTTCCCCCACCCCAGCTCACCTGCAGGAGGAAGAGAAACAGAGCAGGGAGGGAGTGGAGAACTGGGACTGCTGAACACCTAGCCCTGGAGATCTGCTCTGGGAGCATGAAACTACATTGCATGGTGCTCTGGTGATTAGTGGGGTTGGAAAGCTAAGACAGGCAGAATACCTGGAGAGACTGAGATTCCAGCTGCTTGTGGAAAACAGGGATTCATATCTGGCTGATCTGGGTGGGCAATCTGAGAGACTTCCTAAAAGCGACAGGGCTGCTAAAGGGGCAAGGATTTCACAGAGCTTACTGATCAGGAGAAAGGACAAGTAGACAAAATTGTCTGGGTGCACTCTGCCCAGCAGGTTGGGAACTTTCAAGATATTCATTTCCCTGGCTGGCTACACAGCTCCAAGGCCCCCACTGTGATACACAGCCTGCTGTGCCTTCCTCCCAGCCAGCCTGTACCTGGCTTGCAAACCAGCAAATATGCCCTGGTGTCAGGGCAGCCAGAGGGAAGTCCCACCTATAGCAGCTACAAACACAAAGCATAGACACTTACACCTGTGTGTTCGGCCCCCTGGTTGTGGCAGCAGAGACAGGCAGAGCAGCTGGAAAGCAGGAAACAGCTCTTTCCTCCCCCCAGGCACCAGCACCACTCCCCTGCAACCCCGACATCACTCCAGGGGCTGAGCAGCTCCAGAGAGTAGAGCTTCTGGGCACTAGAGGGCGCCACATACAAATATGAAACGTCAAAGGAACCTGGTTCAAAGCAAAATCTCCACACCAGAAAAAGGATTGAGACTGAAATAATAAATCTTCCTGAAAAAGATTTCAAATAAAAATCATAAACATGCTCCTGGAGGTACAGAAAAATATTCAAGAAATCAGGAACGAATTTAGGATGGAGATCCAATCATTGAGGAACACAATGGAGGGTACTAAAACCAGGTTAGATATGGTGGAGGAGACAATAAATTAAATAGAAATTAGAGAAGACGAATACAAAGAAGCTGAAGCACAGAGAGAAGAAAGGATATCTAGGAAAGAAAGAATACTAATAGAACGGTGTGACCAATTCAAACGGAACAATATTCGCATTATAGGGTACCAGAAGAAGAAGACAGAGAAAAAGAGATAGAAAGTGTCTTTTAGGAAGTAATTGCTGAAAACTTCCCCAATCTGGGGAAGGAGATAGTCTCTCAGGCCATGGAGGTGCACAGATGTCCCAACACAAGGGACCCAAGGAAGACAACACCAAGACATATAATAAAATGACAAAGATCAAGGATAAGGGCAGACTATAAAAGCAGCCAGAGAAAGAAATAAGACCACATACAAAGGAAAACCCATCATGCTATCATCAGACTTCTCAGCAGAAACTTTACAGGCCAGAAGGGAGTGGCATGATACATTTAATGCAATGAAGCAGAAGGGCCTCGAACCAAGAATATTTATCTGGCAATATTATAATTGAAATTTGAAGGCAGGATTAAACAATTTCCAGATAAGCAAAAGCTGAGAGAATTTACCTCCCACAAACCATCTCTACAGTGTATTTTGGAGGGACTCCTATAGATGGAAGTGTTCCTAAGGTTAAATAGCTGTCACCTGGGGTAATAAAAAGGGGCAGACAAAGAGTACAGAATATGATACCTAATATATAAAGAATGGAGGATGAAGAAAAGGAGGGGAAAAAAAGAGTCTTTAGATTGTGTTTGTAATAGCATACTAAGTGAGCTAAGTTAGACTCTTAGATAGTAAGGAAGTTACCCTTGAGACATTGGTAATAACGAATCTAAAGCCTGCAATGCCAATAAGTACATAGCTATTGATAATCACCCTATATATAAATGGTCTGAATGCACCAATCAAAAGACATAGGGTCACTGAATGGATAAAAAAACAAGACTCATCTATATGTTGCCTACAAGAGACTCACTTCAAACCCAAAGACATACACAGACTAAAAATGAAGGGATGGAAGAAGATATTTCATGCAACTAATAGGGAGAAAAAAAGCAGGTGTTGCAGTACTTGTATAAGACAAAGTAGACTTTAAAACAAAGAAAGTCACAAGAGACAAAGAAGGACGTTACATAATGATAAAGGAGTCAATTGAACAAGAGGATACAGCCATTATAAACATCTATGTACCCAAAATAGGAGCACCTACATATGTGAAACAAATACTAACAGAATTAAAAGGGGAAATAGAATGCAATGCATTCCTTCTAGGAGACTTCAACACTCCACTCACTCCAAAAGACAGATTAACCAGACGGAAAATAAGTAAGGAGACAAAGGCTTTGAACAACACATTAGAACAGATGGACTTAACAGACATCTACAGAACTCTACACCCAAAGCAGTAGGATTAACATTATTCTCAAGGGCACATGGAGCATTTTCTAGAATAGATCATATACTAGGCCACAAAAAGAGCCTCAGTAAATTCAAAAAGATTGAAATTGTACCAACCAGCTTCTCAGACAACAAGATATGAAACTCATAATACATTACATAAAGAAAATGAAAAAGCCCACAAACACATGGAGGCTTAACAACATGCTCCTAAATAACCAATGGATCAATGACCAAATAAAAACAGAGATTAAGCAATATATGGAGACAAATGACAACAATAATTCAACACCGCAAAATCTGTGGGACACAGCAAAGGCCATGTTAAGAGGAAAGTCAGTAGAAGGAGGGACATAATAAAGATTAGAGCATAAATAAATAAAATCGAGAAAAATAAAACAATAAAAAGGATCAATGAAAGCAGTAGTTGGTTCTCTGAGAAAATAAACAAAATAAATAAACCCCTAGCCAGACTTATCAAGAAAAAAAGAGAGTCTACTCACATAAACAGAATCAGGAATGAGAAAGGAAAAATCACTATGGACACCACAGAAACACAAAGAATTATTGGAGAATACTATGAAAAATTATATGCTAACCAACTAGATAACCTAAAAGAAATGGACAACTTTCTAGAAAAATACAACCTTCCAAGGCTGACCCAGAATGAAACAGAAAATCTGAACAGACCAATTATTAGCAACAAAATTGAACTGGTAATCAAAAAACTACCTAAGAACAAAATCTCTGAACCAGAATTCCTCACTGCTGAATTTTATCAAACATTTAGCGAAGACCTAATACCTATTCTCCTTAACGTTTTCCAAGAAGTAGAAGAGGAGTGAATATTTCCAAACTCATTCTATGAGGCCAGCATCACCATAATAACAAAACCAGGCAAAGACACCACAAAAAAAGAAAATTACAAACCAATATCCCTGATAAACATAGATGCAGAAATACTCAACAGAATATTAGCAAACCAAATTCAAAAATAGATCGAAAGGATCATCCATCATGATCAAGTAGGATTTATTCCAGAGATGCAAGTATGGTACAACATTCGAAAATCCATCAACATCATCCACTAAATCAATAAAAAGAAGGACAAAAATCACACGATCCTCTCCGGAGATGCTGAAAAAGCATTCAACAAAATTCAACATCCATTCATCATAAAAACTCTCAACAAAATGGGTATAGAGGGTAAATACCTCAACATAATAAAGGCCGTATATGACAGACCCACAGCAACATCATACTTAACAGCAAGCAGTTGAAAGCTTTACTTTTAGGATCAGTAACAAGACGAGGATGGCCGCTCTCCCCACTTTTATTCAACATAGTACTGGAGGTCCTAGCCATGTCAATCAGACAACACAAAGAAATAAAAGGCATCCATATGGGTAAAGAAGAAGTTAAACTGTTACTGTTTGCAGATGACATGATATTGTACATAAAAACCCTAAAGAATCCACTCCAAAACTACTAGATCTAATATCTGAATTCAGCAAAGTTGCAGGATACAAAATTAATACACAAATCTGTTACATTCCTATACCCTAATGATGAACTAGCAGAAAGAAATCAGGAAAACAATTCCATTCACAATTGTGTCAAAGAACATAAAATACTTAGGAATAAACCTAACCAAGGAAGTGAAAGACCTATACTCTGAAAACTGCAAGACACTCATGAGAGAAATTAAAGAAGATACCAATAAATGGAAACACATTCCGTGCTCATGGATAGGAAGAATTAATATTTTCAAAATGGCCATCGTGCCTAAAGCAATCTACAGATTTAATGCAATCCCCATCAAAATACCAACAGCATTCTTCAAAGAACTAGGAAAATAGTTTTAAAATTCATATGGAGCCACAAAAGACCCCGAATAGCCAAAGTAATCCTGAGAAGGAAGAATATAGCTGGGGGGATTACGCTCCCCAACTTCAAGCTCTACTACAAAGTCACACTGTAATCAAGATAATTTGGTACTGGCACAAGAACAGACCCACAGACCAATGGAACAGACTAGAGAGTCCAGATATAAACACAAGCATATATGGTCAATTAATATATGATAAAGGGCATGGACATACAATGGGGAAATGACAGCCTCTTCAACAACTGGTGTTGGCAGTGACATGCAAGAGAATGAAACTGGATTATTGTCTATCTGCATACACAAAAGTAAACTCTAAATGGATCAAAGACCTGAATTTAAGTCATGAAACCATAAAACTGTTAGAAGACAACATAGGCAAAAATTTCCTGAATATAAACACGAACAACTTTTTTCTGAATGTATCTCCTCGAGCACAGGAAACAAAAGCAAAAATGAACACATACGACTACATCAAACTAAAAAGCTTCTGTACAGCAAAGGACACCATCAGCAGAACAAAAAGGTATGGGAGAATATATTTGTAAATGACATATCCAACAAGAGGTTAACATCCAAAATATATAAGGAACTCACATGCCTCAACACCCAAAAACAAATAACCCAACTAAAATATGGGCAGAGGATATGAACAGACAATTTTCCAAAGAAGAAATTCAGATGGCCAACAGGTACATGAAAAGATGCTGTACATCACTAATTATCAGGGAAATGCAAATAAAAACCATGATGAGATGTCACCTCACACCAGTTAGGATGGCCAATATCGAAAAGACTAAGAACAGCAAATGCTGGCGAGGATGTGAAGAAAGGGGAACCCTCCTACATTGCTGGTGGGAATGTAAGCTAGTTCAACCATTGTGGAAAGCAATATGGAGGTTCCTCAAAAAACGAAAAATAGAAATACCATTTGACCCGGGAATTGCACTCCTAGGAATTTACCCAAAGAATATAATTTCTCAGTTTCAAAAAGACATATGCACCCTATGTTTATTGTAGCACTATTTACAATAGCCAAGATATGGAAGCAACCTAAGTGTCCATCAGTAGATGAATGGATAAAGAAAAGGTGGTACATATACACAATGGAATATTATTCAGCCATAAGAAAGAAACAAATCCTACCATTTGCAACAACATGGATGGATCTGGAGGATATTATGCTCAGTGAAGTAAGCCAGGCAGAGAAAGACAAGTACCAAATGATTTCCCTCATTTGTAGAGTATAACAACAGGGCAAAACTGAAGGAACAAAACAGCAACAGACTCACAGACTCCAAGAAGGGACTAGCAGTTGCCAAGGGGGAGGGCTGGGGAAGGGCAGGTGGGAAGGGAGGGGGAAGGGGATTGAGGGGTATTATGATTGGCACACATGCTGTGGGGGGGATCATGGGGAAGACAGTGTAGCACAGAGAAGGCAAATAGTGACTCTGTGGCATCTTACTATACTGTTGGGCAGTGACTGCAATGGAGTATGGGGTGGACATGATAACATGGGTGAATGTAGTAACCAGATTGTTTTTTCATGTGACACCTTCATAAGAGTGTATATAAATAATACCTTAATAAAAAATAAATGGAAAAAAATCTGACTTGTCCATCATATAGGGTCTTGGGAAAATAAACAGATAATAAATGTTTGACTTTTTTTATAAGCAAAAATGATTTATAAAGATGTAAGAGATTATAAAACAGAGCTGGAATATAAAAGGAGATTAATGTGTTTAATTTAGTGTTGTTTTACAAATGTTAAGCTTTATAAATTTATTTGAGGGAGGAGGAAACAACAATGTTTATCTTAAAAGTACTCAGTCCATTCTTGGATTTTCACCATGCAGTATACAAAGACTATTGAGACAACTCAGACAGTTGACTCAATTACCTGCTCTTCCATCAAAAAATGTATGTATAAACCTGACCTCAGGATACTTTTATTTCTAAATTAAAAAGAAAGGCTTTGGTAACAGTCGTGTTTGAGTGGTCTTTGCTGAAGTCTAGGTAACACCATGGTTATCAGAAACCAATGAAATTCAATGAGGCAAATATTTTGTCTTCTTTTTTGCCTATGAATTGCCCCTTTTAAAATAGCTTATTACTTTTTCATATTTTATGTAACATTTATAAGGCAAGAGAGAAGTAATGGTTGGAGAGTCACAGATAACTGGTTATTGCTGGGATATAAGCACAAGATGGGGTGAAGGGGAAGGTAAAGATGGTAAAAAGAATGACAAATCATTAAGGATACATATTTACAATAAAATATATTATCCTGAAATTTATGGGAAATACCTGAAGTTCTTGGCACCAAAATACCCATTATGTTTTTAAATACTACTCTCTTAACAGTATTTCTATAGCAATGCAACATAAAAGAAGGATCAGGGCCTGGTCAAAAGTTGTGAAATTGGCTATTAAAACAAAGGGGAGATGCAAGAAACTAAAGAAGCAGAGTAGTGGAACAAACAGGTGTTGTGTTTTGATGGGACTTTGGGTACCTAAAAAAACAATGAGTGACTGTGTCTCTTCTCTGAGTGATAAGGCAGATAGTCCAGTGACAGTCCCTTTCTCCCACCATGTTCTCTTTGCCAGGCCAGACTGTCCATTCCTCAGCTTCAGAGTGTGGGCTGTTTAGCTGGAAGCTGCCCATCTCCTGTGCTGATCTGAGCCACTTGGCCCAGGAAGTTAGACTTCCCCTCCTTTGGCTTAGGGTGGCCTTCAGTTCAAGCTGCCTGACAAGGATGGTACACTTCCTTCAAGCTGGGACTCACTGTGATGACGTTTGTCTTCTAAAGCTTTCCCATTGTATCATAAAGTGGCTATTCTCTAGTTGAGACCATATTCTTCCTAGCCCAACATATGACATCAGAGGTGACCCAAATCCTAGCCCTCAATGTACTCTTCCCTTTCTTCCCCTTCCCAAACAGGAGAAGATAAGAGAAAGCATGATGAGTCACAAATAAAGGAGTATCTGTCTTTAGAGAAAGTGCCAGTTAGAGCACAAGGATCCTTAGAAATTATTTCTGTTGCTCTCTATCTGTTTATTCTGTTGATGTGGCTTTGATCCCTATTCCTGACTATATCTCAGTGTGCCATGTACCCTGTTGCTGATAAACTTCTGTATCACCATGTCCATGATCCTGGCTGACCCTGATCTTTGCTTGTGTAATCAATCACACTTTACCAAAACTTCTGCCAAAAGCATGCCGTGACACAAACTGGTCCTTTGCAATTGTGTCTGGGGCTTAGGCCCTGTATTAATTAGCTCAGGCTGCTAAAATAAGATACTTTAGACCATGTGGCTTAAACAACAGATATTTCTTTCTCACAGTTTTGGAGGCCACGGGTGTCTAAGATCAAGATGCAGCTGATTTGGTTCCTGATGAGAACACTCTTCCTGGCTTGCAGAAGGCTAGCTTCTCACTGGGTCCTAATGTGGTGGAAAGAAAGCAGTCTCTCTCTTCCTCCTCCTGTAGTCTCATTGTGAGGGCCCTGCCTTCATGACATTATGTAGCCTTAATTGCCTGCAAAGTCCCCATATCCAAATGCTATCACACTGAAGTTTGGGGCTTCAAGGTATGAATCTTAGGAGGACACAATTTAGTCCATAGCAGATCTCTGCTATGCTTATCTGCAGATGTTGTGGCTAAGACTGGCTTTCTGTAAACAATGCATTCCCCTACACACATTCATTTAATCTCATGTATTTAGTACTTACTCTAGTCTAGTCATTGTGTCAGCTGCTGGGGATATAGAGATATCCATACAGATAAGACTTACTCCTTGTCTTTAAAACAAAACAAGCATATAACTGGAAAAATGAAGGGTTGGGAAGTGAAAATAGAAACATACATTGAGTATGCAACATTTAATAGTTTAGTGGGTGAACATGTGTTCTTTAGTCAGGCTGCTTGAATTGGAATCCTGACACCAACATTTAATGACTGTGATATGAGCAAATTATTTAACCTCTTTCTGCTTCAGGAACTTCTCTAGGCTTCTGCTCATCTCTAAAATGAAGATCATAGAATCTCTAGGACTTCAAGAGTTGTGAAGATATTTAGAACACTGTCTATTTTTGAGTAAGCAGCCAATAATTGTTAGTCACTAGTAATAATGTCCATCATTTGCCCATCTCTTCAGGCATTATAACATTTAATCATGATAGACTCATACATGGAGACAATTATTTTAACTCTTGACAAATGATGAAACCAACTTTCAAGGAATTTGCATGATAAGTAAGAAGGCTGAAAGCCAAACCCAGGTCTCCTTTTGTACTTTTTCCAAAGATGACACAGATCTATAAACAAATAATGTCAATATAGTATTCTAAGACATCACACACAGTTATTTATGATAGAGTATCTGGGAGCAATAGATAGAATAACCAACTCTTCCTGAGGAACTCCTCAGAGGAAATGATAGTTGTGATGGGCCATTCCTCCTCAACTTTTGTGAAGGAGAAAGTAGGAATGGCATACATACATAAAAACTTGGAGGAGGATGAAAGAAAACAGAAATAAGGAATATTGGGATTTTTATCTTTGCTTCAGCATGGAAAGTGGAAATAGTTGAAACTGGAATTGTAGACATAGTATGTCAGGTCAAAGGGAAACATTTAAAATTTTCTGGCAGCATAGTGATGCAATCATATTGATTTATTGGAGAGATTAGACTCACAGCTGTTTGCCAAATGTGTTGGAAGGTGAGAACAGATTTAGGAATACTTATTAGAAGTCTGTTTCTGAAGTTCAATTAAGAGCTGGTGAAAGCAGAGGAAGGAATCAAGAGTATTCTGTAGGCCACCATCTGACAGAATTGATGTTTGAGTAAATGTAGAAGATAATATGTAGAGTGCCATGAGGCTTCTGGGTAACTACTGGAAATGATAATCCTTATATATTTTACCCAAGAATTCTCACTGGTATAAGATAGATTTTATGCTTCAAATGACAATTATAATTTCAGTAAATAATGACTGTGATGGCCATGACATTGTGCTTGCAAATATTCAACTATAAAGAGCAAAATTAACTGATGACCTCAACTGCTCTGCTTTGAAATCTATTGCTTCCGAGGCAACGCCTCCCAAGGGCTGCTCTCAGCCAATGATCTGGTGCCACAGGAATACTAAGGCAAGCCCATTCTTGGAAGACACAAGACTACTCTGACAGACACCTTGGGCTTAAGGATTCATCTGTCCTTTGCGGAATCTTCCTTAGATGGACTTCTATCCAACTTTTTCTCACTTCCTCCTTTACTTTGTATTCTGTTTACATCAGAATTTGATAATCTCTCTGAGCCTTCCCCTGGTCACTCTCAATTTCCCCACATAAATTTGGGAGCAGCTACTCCACTGTTCCTGTGAGCCTTTCTTTCTGAGTGAATGTGAAAAGGTTGGTGGAATGAGCTACCAACCCAGTTGCTGCAGTTTCTCTCTGGCCATGCATTCATCTCCTTCCCCTGCTTTCTATTTTTTAATTCCTTGCGTCTATCACCAGTTCAGGTACTGGTGGCTTGTGACCCAAACCTTCATTCCTAAAGGGAGAGAACACTTGACAATCACACCCTTCTCAGTCTGGGGTTGCTTCACATGTTTGTTCACAATTAACAATGGGACATGGGAGTATCAGGAAGCACCCAAGTGAATCTCCTGGATTACACAAATGTGTCTCCCTATTCCCACTGTGTGAAAGCAGACTTATCTCCTGCTGACTGGAGTCAATTGCCCCTGATGCTATTACTATTTTTGCCTGCTGCCCTTGGACACAAAGAACCTTAACTTGTGGTTAACTGAGACTCTGGATGTGTTCCTTGGCAAATGTTTGCCCCTTTGGGGGATCAGGCCTACAACTCAGAGTTGTAGAATCACCGACTCTCCCAGTGGGTCACTGTGAATGTTGGTAAATGGAGATAATCCTGCTTCACTCTCTTGGGTCCTGGATCTATGTGTTTTTCCCTTTGGGGTCACAGCACCATCCAAGATCTCTGATTTATTACGTATATTGCATCCGGACAGACGGTATCCCATCCTTTCTGAGCTAGTATTTCAGCTGCTTTAGAAGACTACTCCCACATTCCTGAGGTTGGCTGCCATTGGATGATATGGTATATGATGTGACCTATGGATTCCATTGTCTTAAGCCTGATCCCACCACTCGCTGGCCACCAAGTGGTTCCCACTATTGGCTGCTGTGTTTGTGGCCTTCCATGCTTGTAGATCAGGTATTCTATAAGCCCTGGATGCCTGGTGCCGGCAGATGCAATACACATACAAAATTAATATCTATCCCTTCAAGGATACCTTCTGGACCACTGAAGCAAGAGAAAAATCACCTGATACAGTCAATTTACCGCCAAGTGGCCATTTGGTCTCTTTAGGGGATAGTGCCTTGTTGGTGGCTGTATGGTCTCTGTGCTGATGTGTTGGATATTCAGAAGCAGCCAGAGCTCGAGTGGCCTTGGTAAGTGGGAGTACATGTTAGGGGGACCCACACACAAACTCCATCTTTGCCATTTGAACCACTTTTTTGATGTCCGCATGTGCTAGCTATGGCAGAGTCTGGTTCATATCAACTGGCTGAGAACATTTGTCTACCTGCTTGTTCAGCCTCCATACAGGGGATGGGTTCTGGTGAGCTTTGACATGGGGTACGAAATCTTCGCACTTTCTGCCCACTCTGATAGATCTATCTACCTGCCTCTACCCGAGACATTTAGGGCAGGAGGGTAAGACCAAGTCTTCAAGGAGTGACAGAGCTCTTTACAGAAACTCATTTGGTCTTAGAAGGAAGTTGTCATTTATACCGTGATAGGCAAAGAACAGGTTATTGTGTAGCTTTGGTCCATGGCCAAATACTAAAGACTTCAAAGGGGCTGGTGTAAGGATGGAGTCAGGTTTTAGCATGAGGCTTATAATTGGAGGAGAGGGATCCTTTCTATGAACTAAACCAAAATAATAAATATAAAATTAGATAAAAATAGGATTACTCACTTAGAAAATAAATCTCTACAACTTACTGGGCCTTTGGAGATTCAGATTCTTTTTTATTCCTGGGAATTTTTTTGGCAATTTACCAAAATTCTTGCATTAAAAAAAACCATTGAGGGCAACTGATATATGGGATATTTCTGTACCTTCTGCTAAATTTTGCTGTGAACCTAAAGCTGCTCTAAAAAATAACTATTTTTGATAAACGCTTTCTGATTTTAATCTGGCTGCCACCCCTAGCAGAACACTTTATAATTTTCATGTATCATCCAGGGCTCATAGAATTAAGGTAGCATGTGAAAGAAAGGTGCCTAGGTTTATGATTCATTAGAGTCACAGAATCCCCCTGTGAACTGGTGAGAATAAGCCAGTCAGTGCATTCAGCAGCTTGAGCTTTCTCTCTGGAAAGTTCAGTATGAGTATCTCATCCAGGAGTTTCTAAGTAGTATTGCTCTAGTGATTTTCCTTCCCCTTTGAGCATTTCTTCTCTTTAACTTCCTTTATAAAACTACCAGACTCTGGATTTCTTCAAGGTTTGGTTCTAGTCCCACTTCACATCTTACTCAAAACTCTCTCATTAGACATTCATAGCGACATTTACTTTTCAGTTACCTCCTATGCACAGATGACTCACAAATTTACATCTCCAGACCAAATGCCTCCTCTGGGTATCAGATGTAAAATATCTCCTAGATATCTTCACTGGAATGACTCAAGTCACCCCCAAGTCAATATGTTCAAAATCAAATACTAATCTGTGTCACCTGCCAAATGTCGTTGTCCATAATAGTGCCAATTTCAGATAATATAATTTCTACTTCAGTGAATCTATGCAGCTACACAAGCCTAAAATCTTGTAGTCATCCTTAAACTTCTTCTCACAATCTTTATCCAAACTGAAAGAAACTGCCAATTTTACTTCCAAAATCTCTCAGCTGTGCCCATTTTGTTTTACCCTTCTTACTACTGCCTTAGTCCAGGCTGCTGCCAAATAAAAGCACAATAGCTTCCTAACCAGTGTATCTTCATCTATGCTTGTCCACACACAGAGGCAGAGTGTTCTTTTAAAAATGCAGATCTAATTAAATCCCATGCTTGCTGAAATCTGGTCAGTGATTTTCCATTGCTCATAAGATAGAGAATAAATTATTTAGCAAGGCTTACAAAGCAGTGGTTACCTGTCCCTACTTTTTGCCTGGAGGCTGTCTCAAGCCTCATTTCACAATATGCTCTCCTTTATTTGGTGTTCTTATGCTGTACTCTTTCTCTAGGTTCCTTACAGAAACCTTGGCTTTTCTGGCACACCCTTTGCAAGTGTCAGAACGTGGTTTCTTCTTTTCCCCAGTAGCTTCTAATTATTCTTAATATTTCAGTTCAATTGTCCTAACCTAAAGAAATCTCTCCAGACATACCTGATTAGCTCTTATTACCTCTTAACTATCCTTATAATGATGGCAGTTTCATGTTTCTTTGGTTATTTGCTGTATTTCCCACTATATTGTAAGCTGTGGCACTAAGGACATTTTACCTCTTTCACCATTGACTATATGGTGCCTATCACAGTACTTGACCCATAACACTTAATGTGTTTTTGCTAATGGATTGATGAAGTTTGTATGTTACTGTTATGTATAATTTTTTCACACAAGTGAAGTGTATTTAAAAGGCTTATGGGTTACTAACTTGGTTGTTTTTTACAAAAAGTCTTTCCTTGAGGATAGTTCATCCAACCTATAAAAATGTCCTTTCTCCAGCAGACTGGCAACCCTAAATAACAAAACATGTTTGTCTGTTCATACTGAGAGGAATTCAAGAGTACGCCGAATGAACTAAACCTGTTACGTATCAGTTTCCCTAATGATTGCATTTGATCATAAATATTGGCTGTCACTTTTGGTCATCCAGATAAGTTTCTAAGTGTATTTGCTATAAATATATCAAGTTGATTAGAGATAATTTGCTAATCTGTTTTACTTTACATAAATAGAAATCTAGCATTCTGATACATGCAATTGAATTAATTTGGCAGACTGCTAAAAGAATACTTAACAAATGTTTTCCAACCCGAGGGTATCCAGTCTGAAGCTATAACATCAGCCAAATTGAATTCTCAGTGAAAAGAACATGGGAAGCTGGTTCTATATTGGCTAGATTTGTGTTAAGTGAAAGATTATAGAGAAGTGAAGGGTGAGAAGTCAGTATGAGAAGGATACAGGCTTAGTGAGTACTATAGCCATCATGTTCCATGGACTTTACAGTACCTCAGCAATGCTTACAACAGTCATACAGATATCATTTTTATCCAGTTTTACAAAGAGGTAGCTGATATTCAGGGATTGACTGATAATCAGGGGACTAGCTCTGAAGAGGTGATATTTAGAGATAATTAGTGATATCCAATTCCTACATTTTATCTTTTGGGTTCAAATATAACTTTCTGAAAGAAGGGCTTCCTTTAACACTGAAGCTTATAGTAAACATTACAGCATAATTGTCTTTATTTATCTATGTATCTCAGTTGAGTATGAGTTTTTCAAAGACTCATATTATGTCTTCTCTATTTACCATTTTATCTCCAGCAGGAAGATTTTGGCCTTAAAAGGTATACATCTAAAGATTAATGAATAAATGTACAAGATCACTTGACCAAAAAAAAATTAGTTACTGTTTCTGACCCTAAACCATACTTCCGTTTTCATACCATGTGTTTTAAAATGTAGATTTTATTATTATTCAGAAATGGTGAAGCGAACAGTGAAATGATTGCTATTGAAAAGATACTTTGTTACTCACATTTCCCAAGGAGGCTACATGCGGGAGCACCAGGGTTAGTCAGGAGGGAAAGAATAGGGAAAAACCATGAGCAAGAGCTTTTATTTTGGTTTTCATGGCAAGGCGAGTTAAGCAATCTTAGGATCAGCTAACCTACCTCAAATAATTTTGCCAGCATCTGGGGCTGGAGGCTGTCTCTAGTTATATGGTAGCCAGTTCTGGGGTGCTTAGGGGAGGGAAACAGTGATGCTGAGTGTGGGAGCCCTATGAAAACTGAGTAAAGTAAGTGCCTGGGGCATGGGGTTCAGATTGGTTAGTTTTCATGAAAGGCATGCATGAGGGCAAGTCCTTTTTTATTTCTAGGGATTGACTAGTCCTGGGAACCATAGTCTCAGGGTCAGTAAGGTCCTAAAATGTCAAAACATCAGACTACAATGACATGCTTTATATACTGTGTCAAAGGAGTAATTAGTTAAAAGAATCAGTGCTGAATTGAAGCTATTGCACATAAAAACAATATTTAGTTGGTATTATTCATATATTCAAGGATAGAGGTCTTAAGAGATCTTCCATTTTACTGACTTTTGAGAGTACCAAAATTAAGTACCTTCAGGAAAACATGTTCTCCTTTCTCCTCTGCCTTTATAAGGTATTTCAGTATATCACAACAACTTATTACACCAATATATTATATTTTTATGAAGTTTGTACCTAGGTAGGGAGCTCAATATTAACCCTGCTATGAGTGAAGAGGGGCTAGACAGAGGTTGGGATTCAAGGAAATAGGGATTAGATACCATTTTAAGAAAGCACTGTGCTCATTCTAAAGGAGCAGCTCTCTGTTTGACTTTTTGCCTTAAGATTCTCTGACGGAACACCCAGTAACTAAAAGATAAATTAATGGTTATTTATAGCAGTGGATTTCATTGGTCTTTTCATGATTTGTGTTCTCAGTAAAAACATTATTGTCCCTAAGCAAACATTGTCATGGTTCACATGATCTGAGAGATGACTGAGTTCACTGAAAAATTTAAACAATGTTTTTCCTCTTTATTGGGAAAAATCTCCCGCCTTTTTTTTCTCTTGAATTTAGGTGAAATGTATGTATTTGTTTGTGTACATGCATTCATGACTTCATGTGCACTGGTAGATAAGGCAAAAATAAGACAATTGCCTGAATGTATATGTTTTGGTTGTTTCTTGAACTTCAGAGGGAAATCTGCTAAACTGAGCTGTTGACCATTTCCACTATTTTGAAAAATGCATGCCAGGTGGAAACTTGCAGGGAAGAATTTTAGGCTAACACAGCTGGAAATGTTTAAACACTCAACACAATGAAGTTCACAATGGAAAATCTGACAAATCTTTTACTTTAGTGGCAATGTGAGGGCTTCACTGAAATCACCAAATGGGCAGCAAATGCCATAATAAAAGCAGTTTCTGGAAATTGTGGGAGAAAGCCTATAGCTGCTCTTAGAGAATTATTTTTCTAATTGTGCATTCCTAATTCAAGGAACAGCCTG
This sequence comes from Smutsia gigantea, assembly GCA_032199065.1. Classification (NCBI taxonomy): domain Eukaryota; kingdom Metazoa; phylum Chordata; class Mammalia; order Pholidota; family Manidae; genus Smutsia; species Smutsia gigantea. The sequence continues at coordinate 65,647 of JAVSCE010004166.1, read as the reverse complement.
ATGGTAACAGTGTGTTCCTTCATTGTAGTCTATCCATTTAGTTTTCAAATAGCCATGTTCCGTTAGCATTGTGTTTAAGGCTTGGAGTGGGGTGGTTTTTGTTGCAAAAGGCAAATGTAATATAAAGAACTCCTTTCAGCAATTTAGGTTTCATGTCTTTAAGCTAGATGGCAGATGATGAATGTTTGATTTGTTTTCACAGATAGTGGCCTAAAAAGCAAATCAAAAAATGACTTCCCAGGATGAAAAAAGAGGAAAGAAATATGAGCCTTTTTGGTACTTTTGTTCCACATAAGAAGGGAAATTTCCGAAAGGCAATAAAATAACAAAGGTACCATTCCATGCATTGTTGATGTCTTAAGTTGAAGGTAGAAGAGCATACAGCCAGCAAAATTTCATTTTTAAAATATTAAATCATCACACAAAAGGTCTGGAAACATCTACTCAAGATTTAATGCATCTCAGGTAGATTTATTCAGTCATTTATTAAAAAAATATATTAATTGAAACATTGCTATGCACTATGTCCTGTTCTGAGTTACACAACAATGAACAAAAACAGAACACATGCCCTAGTGACATACATTTCAATCTATCTGTCTCCTTTGATAATAACTCAATCAGCTTTAGCATCAATCCATTTTGTTATGTGAGCATTTACCTCTTTGATGATTCTTTTGGTTAGGTTGAGTTTGTGTGTGTGTGTTTATATGAAATATGGATATGTCTGGCTGGGGGGAAGGTGAGATGTAAGGAGTTTTATTTAATAACTATAGAATTTGTAGCACACATAACTAAAGGCAAAAGTTGCATTTAAAGACAATATATGTCATATAATGTCTAGTGAAAAATGGATTTTCTTCCTCCTTATCAGTTATGATATTCTCCACCCTCCATTTTCATGATTTTGCTTTTTCTATACTTCAGAGTTCTCAAATATGACTATACATTGGAATTTACTGGGGAGATTTATAAATTGCTGATTCTTGGATCTAACACCTACTATTCTGAAAATCTTATTTTATTGGCATATTAAGGTTCTCCAGTGAAACAGAATCAATAGTTTTATGTACATAGTTGTGCATGTGTGTGTGCAATACATATCATGATATATGTGTGTTTGTATATGTGTGTGTGTCTCCCCTGGTTGCATATCACTGTTCTGAAGCACTGGTTCTCAAAGTATGGTCCCTGCAACCTCAATAACACTTGGGAACTTATTAAAAATGAAATTTCCAGGGTCTCACCACAGACCTACTAAATCAGAAACTCTGGGAATAGGGCCTGTAATCTGCCTTTTATGAAACCCTCTAGCTAACTGTGAAGGAAGCAGATGTTTGAGAAAAACTGTGGTGGGCCTGGAAATTAATTCGCATTTCTATCCAGTTCCCAGATGATGCTGATTCTACCAACTAGTCCAGAGACAACATTTTGAGAACTACTGCTCTAAACCCAATTCCCATTTGATTCTTTCATGATAAATCTACTCACACTTGGTGGGATGGATTTTTCAGGAAAAAAAAAAAGTAATATCCAATAGATTTAGCTAATGCAGATTATCAGTGCTTTATTCTCAATTATATTCTTTTATCTGATGGTTTCCTGGGGGGAAAGGTAGTTTTAGTTTAGAAGTCAAAATTGAAATATTTCCATTTATCCCCTACTTTCACAGCCACTTGACTTGGAATATAAGTTGATTCATTTGTTATTCCCTTGTAGGCAGGTGTCAGAGTCACAGAAAATGCACTGACTCAGATCCAGCTTTCCTGTTTGGCTTTGAGGTGACTTCCAACCTTTGCTAGATATGCTGACCACCTGTGAAATATTGATCAATCTGCTGATCCAGCTGCAACCTCTCAGTGCTGTAAATTCCAGCTCCTGTGGGATGAGAGAGGGTGCTTGGCGGCATGACAATTTGATGGGCCAACTCAGAAGGAGGGTCTCAGGTCTGGCTGGCACAAATAATTTGTCTGCCCCTATTGTCTCTACAACTAAAGCACGCGTTTCAGTAGCACCTTATTACATCAGTGAAATGTCCCTTTGTTCATGTGACACCAGGCCAGATTGCTGGGGTAACTGATTCACATTCAAATGTCTTAGATTAATTCACCATGATTATTTTCCCTTTCATATTTTCTAGTGCTTGACTGCTAAAGTGCATGCCATGGAATTTGACAATACCTGCTTTTGGCCTATAAAAGGTCAGATGACTTCCCGTTTGTATCACAGACTGTGGGCCTGAATATGGGCCAAGAGAGAATTTATGAAAGGGCTCTGAGACCAGTTAAGAAAAATACCTACTCCTGAGGACAATAGAAATTCAAAGAATTTTAGTGAAGTACCTGATCATAGATATCAACAAGCCCAGGGATTTGGAAACATGTCTGATCATAAGAATCACCTAGGAGATGAAAAAATAGAGATGCAAAAAAACACCTATTCAGAGATTTTCCTTCAGGTGGGGTAAGAATAGGATCATTTATTCTGATGATTTTGTCCCAAATCACTCTATTCCCATGTTATCCCACTGCCACTTTGAGATCCATTGGCCTAGACCAGTCTTCTCTGAAATTCAAGTGACCTTTGCTGCAAAATATTTTTTTCCTATCACATTCAAACAATCTCTAACAAAAGGTAACATTTCTTGATAAAGAATAAAGTCCAGTTAACAAATTTCTAGGAGTTGAGACTTTGATTCCTGTCCTATCTTAGCCACTGATTAACTGTATGACTTGGTTTATGACTTAACCTCTTTGAAATTCAGATTCCTCCCTTCTAAAATAGGAGTAGTAATTCCATAGGATCATTGCAAGGATAAAAATGAGATAAAGAATAACAAAATATTTTGAAAACGAAGTCCAATATATATTTAAGATATTTATTATTAGTAGCATTAGTGAGTAATATTTACTAAGCTTAAGAGATGAGGTTCACATTAACTATCATGTTGAAAGATAGTAAAAGAAATGGATTTTAGGAATCTTGTTTAAAGCAGTGAGCAAAGCAAATTTATAGGAAATAAAAGACAAAGCATACAACAAAGTTTGGCTAGAAGAGTATGTAAATAATATGTGGCTGTTTATTAATTAAACAAATATTTGCATACTGAGTTCCTAGTATGTACCAGGCATCTACTGATATTACTAATTAGTGACAAAACAAGTTTTGACATTTGTCATCCATTACCAAAGGAATAACTGAAAAAGCCTAATTAAAAATCTGTTAAGTTTTATGCTTTTTAAAGAAGTTCCATATTGTTCAGCATGACAGAGGAGGAATCTCACAATCTGGGTTCTACCTTTTCTGGAGTCATGTATCGCAGGAAGGGGTAAGGCTCATCACACTTCTGCACTTACTCAGATAAAGCATCCCATAAGGAGTTTGATTATTTGCATAAAGATCAGCCAGATTCCTGGAAAATAAATTCCTATTAATTTCTCCACAAAGAGGTGTCAAGCACTTGGTTTTAAGTTCTCACCAAGAAATTTGTTTATCTCAAAAGCAGTTGAAGTTTGAGGATCCTTCAGAGCAGCTCCATGAACCCTGTTAATCAATTAGGAAAGCAAGTCAAAACTGGCCACGTTCCCACCCAGGTCAGATGCAAAGCCCTCTCAAGCCTTTCCGGGCAATTAGTCCTGTAAGCCTCTATTCATATTGCCATTAGAGCAAACGTGATATTGTTTGATATTGTCTGTTTATATATCTTTTCTCTTTTAATGATAAACTGAAAGGCAAGGCTCTCACACAACCACATAATCATCTCTCTATCCTAAAGACTTTTGCTATTCCCAGCACATAGTAGGGGCTGAATAAACATGTGGGAAAGGAAAGAAAAGGAAAGGAAATGGACATCTTATAGCCAAATACCACCTTGTAACTCACATTGTGGATTTTGTAATAGTCAACTATGTTTTCCAACTGATGAGACTATGAACATGAAATATGTTTACAACTAATAGACCTTTCTTTAGATAATCAAAGAGGAAAAGGTGAAGTCAACTGACACACTAAGTTTGAGGTCAGCACTATGAGTTCTTTGGCCATGAAGCCAGAGAGTAACAGGAAGTTGAGAGAGACTCTGCTGACCTCCAGGCTTGTTTGTATTTATATGCGTTGAGATTATTGCCTTGACAGTACCCAGGAGAGATAGTCAAACCAGGAGCAGTTTCCAAATTCAGTCATTGGAATTCTTAAGAGAAAACTGTGGGCAATGATCTTGGAAGATGATAGGTGGAAAATTCCAGTAGATGCTTCAAATTTCCTGATTCAGAACAATGGACAGTCTGTTGGGGGCTCAGCATCCCGTAGTCCTGCATCAGAGGGTTTGTTTATTCCCAGGAGTTTGAATTGCCGTGATGTTTCAGGCTCTTTTCTAGCATGACTACTGTATTACCATCACATACAGATCAAATTAAAACTGAGTTGTCTTTCAAAAAGCTTGCAATGGGATTTCTTGCTTGCCTCTAGATTTCACTGTTATCTTCAAAAGAACGTTAATCCAGAGGTCTGTGTCTGTTGGAGATGGCTACTGTCTGCCTACTGCAGAGGAATAAAGACTTGCTATGCTTAGAGTACCCATTATTACTAGCAAAATCTTGCTTATAGCATGTAGGTATATAAAGCAAATTAAATATACATTTGAGGTTCATGCAATAATCATTTTTTAAACAACTATTTATTGAGAACCTATTTTGTCCCAGGCACTGTTCTGTGCCCTTTGTGTATGGCCGTGAATAAGACAGACATGCTGTCTACCCTTGCAAAGCTTATATACTAGTAGGGTAAGCAGATCATAAAGAAATAATTGTATGAAAATAAAAGAGTAATTTCATAGCAGTTAACTTACTAGGCAACTTTTGATAACATAATCAGGAGGAAAGAGTGCCTCCGGAAAAAATTAAAAGAGACATTTGAAGTGAAGCCTGAATAATAAGGTAGTGTGATCTAGATAAAGAACTGGGGAGAGGGTGTTCCATGGACAAAAGGACATCAGGTGCAAAATTCCTAAGTCAGGAACAAGTTTCGTGTGTCCAGAGGGCAGAATAGTAACCAGTGAGGAAGGTAGAGAAAAGTACAAAAGAAGAGGCCTTTGTAGATAGTGATAGACACTTGGAATCAGTTTTATGTTCCATGGAGAGTTTTGGATTTTAAGCAACATAGTTCTATGAAAGAATTTATGTTAATGAATTTCACTTTGCCTGCAATGAAGAATGAAAACAAAAAATTAATTGTTGCTAAGAGGGAATAGGGAATGTTTCACTGTAGAGGGATTTTGAGTTGCAACTTGAAGGTATAACTGTTTAGTAAGTGAATAAAAGGGAAAAAGGGCTATTCAGTTTTGAAGAGATGTATAAGCAAAGCCACAGAAGCATGTGGTTGTCTAGATGTCCATCTAATATGAATGTGAGGTATATACCCGAAGTGGCTGCAAAATTTGTGGGTTTAGGTAATAATAAACTGTTCATAAATACTGAATCTTTGCAATGTACCAGCCATTGGGCTTAACCAGTTATAGTGGTTGATTGCAAACCTACTGCATTTCCTAATACTTTCATTTCTCCGTTCCCTGAGTATTTCACATCTCCTTATCCTAAGACTTCTACTGTATCCTTTCCCCTCTGACTCATAACTGAAGATCTTGTTCCTTATGTTAGTAAGGAAATGGAAGCAATCAGAAGTAAAATTCCACTTACTTCTACCATCAGAGCTACGAACTTCCTTCTACTTATAACAACATATGCATTCCTGATTTTTACTATGGATGTCTTGTCTGTCATTACAATCTAACATTAACCTTTATATTTGTACCCTGGATTCCATCCCCCTTTTAGTTTTCCAAGACTTGCTCCAATCATTATCCCTTGTTTTAATTTATTCAATTATTGTTTCTGTAATCTATCATGCCCTTCATTATAAAATCATGAAATAATCTCTTTAATTAAACAAACCAAATGAAACTCTCTTGACCACTTCCTTCTATGTTATCCTCCACTTCCCTGCTTCCTTTTGGAGCAAAATTTACGGAAGTTGTGTTCAATCCCTATAGTTTCATTTTCTTGTGAAACCACTTCAATCAGGCTTTCATCACCACTCTGTTGAAACTACCCAAGGTCACTCATGATCTCTGCATGGCAAAAAAGCACATCATCAATTCTCTTACTCAACCTTTCAATTACATTTAACAGTCGGTAAGTCTTTGAAGCTCTGTTGTTCAGCTGACTTCAAAGACTCCACCTTCATCTAGTTTTCCTCAAGTCTCATTGGTTTCTGCTTTTAACTCTCATTTTAGAGCTTCATCATTTCCCAAACTCTTGGAATATTCTAAGGCTCAGTCTTTGGACCTCTCATCTTCTCAATCTATGTTTACTCCTTAAGTAATATTATTTTTTCCCATGGCTTAAATGTCATATATATGCTATGACTTCCAAATTTACCTGTCAAGGCCCCTGTATTCTGCAATCCATCTGTTCTCTTAACTTCTCAGGAATCGTATCCTCTTCTCTTTATTTCTCTTAATCATATTATAGATATCATAAATAGGTGTCACAAATGCAATTATTTTCATCTCTAAATTGACTCCAATTCTATTTCATTCCTAGTATTCCACATGTAAGAAAATTACCATACCCTTAACACATTATTTTCACAATTGTACAAAGATGTTATTTGTCTTAATCAGGCTTTTTCTTTTCTTTCTTCTTAAGGTATTATTGATATACACTCTTATGAAGGTTTCACATGAAAAAACAATGTGGTTACTACATTTACCCATATTATCAAGTCCCCACCCATACACCAATGCAGTCACTGTCCATCAGTGTAGTAAGATGCCACAGATTCACTATTTTGCCTTCTCTGTGCTACACTGTTTTCCCAGTGACCCCCCACACCATGTGTACTAAACATAATACCCCTCAATCCCCTTCTCCCTCCCTCCCCAAGCACCCTCCCACACCTCTCCCCTTTGGTAACCACTAGTTCCTTCTTGGAGTCTCCCAGTCGGCTGCTACTTCGTTCCTTCAGTTTTGCTTCGTTGTTACACTCCACAAATGAGGGAAATCATTTGGCACTTGTCTTTCTTCACTTGGCTTATTTTACTGAGCATAATATCCTCCAGCTACATCCATGTTGTTGCAAATGGTAGAATTTGTTTCTTTCTTATGGCTGAATAGTATTCCATTGTGTATATGTACCACCTCTTATTAATCCATTCATCTGTGATAAAGATAGGGGTGCATATGTCTTTTTGAATCTGAGAAGTTGTATCCTTTGGGTAAATTCCAAGGAGTAGGATTCCCGGGTCAAATGGTATTTCTATTTTTCATTTTTTGAGGAACCTCCATATTGCTTTCCACAATGGTTGAACTAATTTGCAGTCCCACCAGCAGTGTAGGAGGGTTCCCTTTCTTCCACATCCTCATCAACATTTGCTGTTGTTTGTGTTTTGGATGTTGGCCATCCTCACTGGTGTGAGGTGATATCTCATTGTGGTTTTAATCTGCATTTCTCTGATAATTAGTGATGTGGAGCATCTTTCATGTGCCTGTTGGCCATCTGAATTTCATCTTTAGAGAAGTGTCTATTCATGTCCTCTGCCCATTTCTTAATTGGACTATTTGCTTTTTGTTTGTTGAGGTGCGTGAGTTCTTTATATATTTTGGATGTCAACCCCTTATCAGATACGTCATATATGAATATATTCTCCCATATTGCAGGGTGTCTTTTTGTTCTACTGATGGTGTCCTTTGCTGTACAGAAGCTTTTCAGCTTGATATAGTCCCATTTGTTCATTTTTGCTTTTGTTTCCTTTGCCCATGGAGATATGTTCATGAAGAAGTTACTCATGTTTATGTCCAAGAGATTTTTGCCTATGTTTTTTTCTAAGAGTTTTATGGTTTCATGACTTACATTCAGGTCTTTGATCCATTTTGAGTTTACTTTTTTGTATGGGGTTAGACAATAATGCAGTTTCATTCTCTTACATGTAGCTGCCCAGTTTTGCCAACATCAGCTGTTGAAGAGGCTGTCATTTCCCCATTGTATGTCCATGGCTCCTTTATCATATATTAATTGACCATATATGGTTGGGTTTATATCAGGGCTCTCTAGTCTGTTCCATTGGTCTATGGGTCTGTTCTTGGGCCAGTACCAAATTGTCTTGATTACTGTGGCTTTGTAGTAGAGCTGGAAGTTAGGGACCATAATCCCCCCAGCTTTATTTGTCCTTCTCAGGATTGCTTTGGCTATTCAGGGTCTTTTGTGGTTCCATATGAATTTTAGAATTATTTTCTCTAATTCTTTGAAGAATGCTGTTAGTATTTTGATAGGGATTGCATTGAGTCTGTAGATTGCTTTAGGCACGATGGCCATTTTAACAATATCAATTCTTCCTATACATGAGCATGGGATGTGTTTCCATTTATTGGTATCTTCTTTAATTTTTCTCATAAGTGTCTTGTAGTTTTCAGGGTATAGGTCTTTCACTCCCTTGGTTAGGTTTATTCCTAGGTATTTTATTCTTTCTGACGCAACTGTGAATGGAATTGTTTTCCTGATTTCTCTCTCTGCTAGTTCATTGTTAGTGTATAGGAATGCCACAGATTTCTGCGTATCCCGCAACTTTGCTGAATTCTGATATTAGATCCATAGTGATTTTTCCTTTCTCATTTCTCATTCTGTTTATGTGACTAGACTCCCTTTTTTTTTTTGATAAGTCTGGCTATGGGTTTATCTATTTTGTTTATTTTCTTGAAGAAGCAGCTCTTGCTTTCACTGATCCTTTGTATTGTTTTATTCTTCTCGATTTTATTTATTTATGCTCTAATTTTTATTATGTCCCTCCTTCTACTGACTATGGGTCTCATTTGTTCTTCTTTTCCTAGTTTTGTTAATTGTGAGTTTAGACTGTTCATATGGGATTGTTCTTCTTTCCTGAGGTAGGCCTGTATTGCAATATACTTTCTTCTTAGCACAGCATTCACTACGTCCCACAGCTTTTGTGGTATTGAATTATTGTTATTTGTCTCCATATATTGCTTGATTTCTGTTTTTATTTGGTTTTTGTCCTTCTTTCTGTTGATGGATTTTCAAATGCTGTACCATTCTGCTAGAGCACTGGTAGTATATAGGATGCCACAGATTTCTGCATATTAATTTTGTATCCTGCAACTTTGCTGAATTTAGATTAGATCTAGCCATTTTGGAGTGGATTCTTTAGGGTTTTTTATGCACAATATCATGTCATCTGCAAACAGGGACAGTTTAACTTCTTCCCTGCCAATCTGGCTGTCTTTTATTTCTTTGTGTTGTCTCATTGCCATGGCTAGGACCTCCAGAACTATGCTGAATAAAAGTGGGGAGAGTGGGCATCCTTGTCTTGTTCCTGATCTTAAAGGAAAAGCTTTCAGCTTCTCACTGTGAAGTATATTTTTGGCTCTGGGTTTGTCATATATGGCCTTTATTATGTTGAGTTACTTGCCCTGTATACCCTTTTGTTGAGAGTTTTTATCATGAATGGGTGTTGAATTTTGTCAACTGCTTTTTCAGCATCTATGGAGATGATCATGTGGTTTTTGTCCTTTTTTTTGATGTGGTGGATGATGTTGATGGATTTTCGAATGTTGTACCATCCTTGCATCCCTGGAAATCCTACTTGATCATGATGCATGATCTTTTTGATGTACTTTTGAATTCAGTTTGCTAATATTTTGTTGACTATTATTGCATCTATGTTCATCAGGGATATTGGTCTGTAATTCTCTTTTTTGTGGTGTCTTTGCCTGGTTTTGGTGTTAGAGTGATGCTGGCCTCATAGAATGAGTTTGAAAGCATTCCCAGTTCTTCTACTCTTTGGAAAACTTTAAGGAGGATGGGTATTAGGTCTTCGCTAGATGTTTGATAATATTCAGTGGTAATGCCATCTGGTCCAGGGGTTTTGTTTTTAGGTAGTTTTTGATTACCATTTCAATTTCATTGCGGGTAATTGGTCTGTTCAGATTTTCTGTTTCTTTCTGGGTCAGTCTTGGAAGGTTGTATTTTTCTAGAAAGCTGTCTATTTCTTCTAGGTTATCCAGTTTGTTAGCATATAATTTTTCATAGTATTCTCTCATAATTCTTTGTATTTCTGTGGTGTCCATAGTGATTTTTCCTTTCTCATTTCTGATTCTGTTTATGTGTGTAGACTCTCTTTTTTTCTTGATAGGTCTGGCAAGGGGTTTATCTATTTTGTTTATTTTCTCAAAGAACCAGCTCCTGGTTTCATTGATTCTTTCTACTGTTTTATTCTTCTCGATTTTATTTATTTATGCTCTAATCTTTATTATGTCCCTCCTTCTACTGACTTTGGGCCTCACTTGTTCTTCTTTTCCTAGTTTTGTTAATTGTGAGTTTAGGCTGTTCAGATGGGATTGCTCTGCTTTCCTGAGGTAGGCCTATATTGCCATATACTTTCCTCTTAGCACGGCCTTGACTACATCCCACAGATTTTGTGGTGTTGAATTGTCATTTGTTTCCATATATTGCTTGATCTCTGTTTTTATTTGGTCATTGATTCATTGGTTATTTAGGAGCCTGTTGTGAAGCCTCCTTGTGTTTGTGGGATTTTTCATTTTCTTTGGATAATTTATTTCTAGTTTCATACCTTTGTGGTCTGAGAAACTGGTTGGTACAATTTCAGTCTTTCTGAATTTACTGAGGCTCTTTTTGTGGCCTAGTATATGATCTATTCTTGAAAATGTTCCATGCACCCTTGAGAAGAATGTGTATTCTGCTGCTTTTGGGTGTAGAGTTCTGTGGATGTCTGTTTCATCCAACTGTTCTAATACGTTGTTCAGTGTTTCAGTCTCCTTACTTATTTTCTGTCTGGTTGATCTGTCCTTCAGAGTGAGTGGTGTGTTGAAGTCTCCTAGAATGAATGCCTTGCTTTCTATTTCCCCTTTTAATTCTGTTAATATTTGTTTCACATCTGTAGGTGCTCCTGTGTTGCGTGCATAGATATTTATAATGGTTATATCTTCTTGTTGGATTAACCCTTTTATCATTATGTAATATCCTTCTTTGTCTCTTGTGACTGTCTTTGTTTTGAAGTCTATTTTGTCTGATACAAGTACTGCAACCCCTGCTTTTTTCTCCCCATTAGTTGCATGAAATATCTTTTTCCATCCCTTCACTTTTAGTCTGTGTATGTCTTTGGGTTTAAAGTAAGTCTCTTATGGGCAGCATATAGATGGGTCTTCTTTTTTTATCCATTCAGTGACTGTATATCTTTTGATTGGTGCATTCAGTCCATTTACATTTAGGGTGATTATCGATAGGTATGTACTTATTGGCATTGTAGGCTTTAGGTTCTTTGTTACCAAAGGTTCTAGGTTAACTTCTTTGCTATCTAAGAGTCTAACTTAACTCACGTAATATGCTATTACAAACACAATATAAAGGTTCTTTTTTTCTCTCCTTTTTCTTTGTCCTCCATTCTTTATATATTAGGTATCATATTCTGTACTGTTTTTCTATCCCTTGATTGACTTTGGTGATAGTTAACTTAATTTTGGGGATAGTAACTAGCTGTTCTACTTTCTTTACTGTAGTTTTATTACCTCTGGTGACAGCTATTAAACCATAGGAGCACTTCCTTCTATAGCAGTCCCTCCAAAATACACTGTACAGATGGTTTGTGGGAGGTAAATTCTCTCAGCTTTTGATTATTTGGGAATTGTTTAATCCTTCCTTCAAATTTAAATGATAATCTTGCTGGATAAAGTAATCTTGGTTCAAGGCCCTTCTGCTTCATTGCATTAAATACATCATGCCACTCCCTTCTGGCCTGTAAGGTTTCTATTGAGAAGTCTGATGGTAGCCTGATGGGCTTTTCTTTGTATGTGATCTTATTTCTCTCTCTGGCTGCTTTTAATAGTCTGTCATTATCCTTGATCTTTGCCATTTTAATTACTATATGTCTTGCTGTTGTCTTCCTTGGGTCCCTTGTGTTGGGAGATCTGCTCACCTCCATGGCATGGGAGACTATCTCCTTCCCCAGATTGGAGAAGTTTTCAGCAATCACCTCCTCAAAGACACTTTCTGTCCCTTTTTCTCTCTCTTCTTCTTCTGGTACCCCTATAATGCGAATATTGTTCCAATTGGATTGGTCACACAGTTCTCTCAATATTCTTTCATTCTTAGAGATCCTTTTTTCTCTCTATTCCTCAGTTTCTTTGTATACCTCTTCTCTAGTTTCTATTTCATTTATTGTCTCCTCCACCATATTCAGTCTGCTTTTAATACTCTCCATGTGCTCTTCAACAATAGTTCATTCCTGAGTTCTTTTTTTTTTTTTACTTGGAATTCCTGAGTTCTTGAATATCTTTCTGTATCTTCATGAGCATGTTAATGAGTTTTATTTTGAACTCCCTTTCCGGGAGAATCATGAGGTTGATATCATTTAAATCTCTCTTAGGACTTATATTAACAATTTTACTCTGAACCATGTTCCTTTGGCATTTTGTATTTGCACATGGTGCCCTCTAGTGCCCAGAATCTCTACTCTCTGGAGCTTCTCAGACCCTGAAGCAATGTCGGGGGTCGCAGGGGAGTGGTATTGATGGCTTGGGGAGGAAAGAGCTGTTTCCTCCTTCCTGTCTGCTATGCCTGTCTCCACTGCCTGAACCAGTGGGCCACAGACACAGGTACAAGCCTCTATGCTTTGCATTTGTATTTGCTGTAGACAGATCTTACCTCTGGCTGGCCTAACACCAGGGTAGGGTTTGCCGGTTTGTGAGCCAGGTAGGGCTGACCAGGAGAAAGGCGCAGTAGGCTGCCTACCACGGAGGGGGTTCTTGGAGCTGTGTAAGCAGCCAGGGAGCTGGAGCACCTGAAGATCGTGAATGCTCCCAACCTGCTGGGCAGAGTGCACCCAGACAATTTTGTCTACCTGTCCTTTCTCCTGAGCAGTAAGCTCTGTGTAATCCTTGACCCTTTAGCAGCCCTCTTGCTAAGGACTTCCTTGTTAGGAAGTCTATCAGACTGCCTGCCTTTCTTTTGTCCCAGAGCAGCCTGATATGGATCCCTGCTTTCCACAAGCTGCAGGAATCTCAGTCTCTCCAGGAATTCTGCCTGTCTTAGATTTCCAACCACCTAATTATGAGAGTATCATACAAGCACCATGAAATGTAGGTTTGTGCTCCAAGAGCAGATCTCTGGAGTTAGGTATTAAGCAGTCTCAGGTCTCCACTCCCTCCCTGCTTGTTTCTCTTCCTCCCACTGGTGAGCTGGGGTGGGGGAAGGGCTTGGATCCCACCGGGCCACAGCTTTAGTGTGTTACCCTGTTCTGTGAGGTCCGCTCTTGTCTCCAGGTGTATGCAGTTTGGTGCAGTCCTCTTTCCTGTTGCTCTTTCAAGAGTAGTTGTATTATATTTTTGTGTTATGTGCAGTTTTAGGAGGAACCCTCTGTCTCACCTCTCACTCCGCCATCTTTAATCCGAATGAACTGCATTCTATTTCCCCCTTTAATTCTGTTACGATTTGTTTCACATATGTAGGTGATCCTTTGTTGGGTGCATAGATATTTATAATAGTTATATCCTCTTGTTGGACTGCCCCCTTTATCATTATGTAATGTCCTTCTTAGTCTCTTGTGACTTTTTTTGTTTTGAAGTATATTTTGTCTGATACAAGTACTGCAACTCCTGCTTTTTTCTCACTATTAGTTGCATGAAATATCTTTTTCCATCCCTTCAGTTTTAGTCTGTATACGTCTTTGGGTTTGATGTGAGTCTCTTGTTGGCATTCATATAGATGGGTCTTGTTTCTTTGTTTTTTTTATCCATTCAGTGACACTACGTCTTTTGATTGGTGTATTCAGACCATTTACATTTAAGGGGATTATCGATAGATATGTACTTATTGCCATTGTAGGCTTTGGATTTATGGTTACCAAAGGTTCAAGGGTAATTCCCTTATTATCTAAGAGTTTAATTTAACTCACTTCGTATGCTATTACAAACACAACCTAAAGATTCTTTTTTTTTTCCTCCTTTTTCTTCCTTCTCCATTCTTTGCATGTTATGAATCATATTCTGTACTCTTTGTCTATCCTTTGGGTGACATCAATTTAGCCTTAGGAATACTTCCATCTATAGGAGTCCCTTCAAAATGCACTGTAGAGATGGTCTGTGGGAGGTAAATTCTCTCAGCTTTTGCTTATCTGAAAATTGTTTAATCCCTCCTTCAAATTTAAATGATAACCTTGCTAGGTAGAGTATTCTTGGTTCAAGGCCCTTCTGCTTCATTGCATTAAATATATCATGCCACTCCGTTCTGGCCTGTAAGGTTTCTTTTGAGAAGTCTGACGATAGCCTGAAGGATGTTCCTTTGTATGTGATCTTTTCTCTCTCTCTAGATGCTTTTAAAAGTCTGTCTTTATCCTTGTTCTTTGTCATTTTAATTATTATATGTCTTGATGTTGTCTTCCTTGGGTCCCTTGTGTTGGGAGATATGTGCACCTCCATGGCTTGAGAGACTGTCTCCTTCCTCAGATAGACTTTGATCTGTTTGCTATTTAGTTATCAAACACACATCTGCAATATTCTAAAACATCAAAACAAAACGAACAAAAGAGAAAAATTATGGGTGCCTAATACCCTCTGCTTACTGTTTCTTTTTCATTTTTTTCAATTCTGATTGGATTACTAATAATTAATTAAACTCATGTGGCAGATGGAACAAAACTGAGGCATTAGAAACATTCCAAAGTAAATTATTTTATTAATTGTAATTATATCTACAGGGAAGGAACAGACTTCAGCTTTCTTACTATTTAATTTTATCAGGCATTTGTGACTCCTTTAACAACTTAGTTTAGAATAGGCCAAAGATACAATTTTCCTGCCACAAGCTTTTAAAGGATGAATGGGATGAGGACTTGTCATGAAAGTTCAAAATAAAGGGGGGATCTAGTATCCAAGAAGATAGCAGTAGGAACCTGTTGAAGAGGGAGAGGGAAGAATTGGAATTGGATGAACAGACAGCAAACAGAACCAGTTACATGATTTAAAGTTTTTGCCAGAGAATTGCTTTTGCTTATAGACTCCAGAACTTTGCCAAATTATCAAAACATTGTTTTACTTGATAAACATTTTACAGAAAGTAAAAAGCAAGGGAATTGGATATAAAACTTGATTTGACTTCTACTCTGCTATGATCTGAAGATCTGAGAAAACATCTGCATTGCTGATGATATATAATTACAATTCTCTGAAGGGTTTAAAGGCATCATTCATTGTTAACTTGAAGTTCTCTAAAATGCAGTCCTCATCTTCATCTATCCTTGTATCTCCAGCATTTAATAGAGCTAGATGATTGAGGAATTATGTGCATCTGCACAAGATATCTATCTTATCTATCATCTATCATCTATCTATCATCTATCTATCTATCTATCTATCTATCTATCTATCTATCTATCTATCATCTATCATCTATATCTATGTCTATCACCTACCTATCTATCCATCTATCATCTATCAACTAACTTTTACAGTGTTATTTATGTACCAATCCTAATCTAATGGGCTACTGACATAGATAATCTTTTGATTTACTGGTATAATTTAAAAATCCAGTGTCTTACCTGGTTAATGAGTCTTATTTTGTTCAAATTTTCACTGGCATGGCCTTTATGAATATATGGCAGTGAAAGAAGGGAAGAGCAGCTCTGATGGCATCCAGCACAGTTACGTCCTGGATGGCTACATAAGAGAACCAGGAATGACTGCGCTGGGTTACAGGAAATGTTTCCAAAAGGCAACCAGTTTCAAAAGGCCACCAGTTTCAACAGAGAATGCACATATAGGACAAAGGAGGTATTTGTCCCTTTTATTCTGTACCAAAAGATTTTCCTACCTTGATGAGATTTGGTTTATGCTTAAAGGAAACTCACAAAGAATTATCTGATGGCATTAAAAGGTTATCATAGGTCAGTCCTCTTTCTTTCTTTTATTCCCTTCGAGAGAAATGGTAGCATTTTGTCATTTCTGACAGTTGGCCTTCTCACTGGTGTCATGTTTCATATGCTGGCCAAAATCCCCAGGGGTGAACTTGGCAGGAACTTTTAGTATGAGGTAAATCCATGTCTATGAGGGGACAAGAGAACAGAGTGTATGTATCTCAGGGCACCAACTGGCAATAAATATATTTTTAATATACAATTTTACAAGTAATCCAAGAAAACTAAAATAAGATCTGAGAGGAAACGTCCTTTTTTTCTCTTACCTTTCTTTCTCCCTACAATATTATTCTATCTTAAAATAAAGAATATATTCAGAAATGTAGAGATGAACTATTGTTTATAAGTTGATGGATTTGACACCTAGTGCTTTATGCAAACTCAATAAGAAACTTCAAGATGAAAAATATTATTATTATGTTTATATGTTTTAATAGTATGCAAAAATGATGATGGTGATCTGGCCTCTGTAGACTTTGAGCTCCAAATTCTCATAACCAGAAGTAATATTAAATTCTTCATCATCAATCCAGCCTACCAAGGCATTCCTAGGCTCACAACTTCCTGTCTTTGATCAGCAGTAAAGGAAAGAAACAGGAAAAGGGAAGAGACCTCCTCTTTTTTCTGTTCTTTCTAAAGGAATTACTGTATTGAAATATCCAGAGCTCAGAAAGAACTTCCATATTCTTGACGATTTTGGCTTGAAATCCTTCTATTAGAAAGGACATATAAGATTTTATTGAGCCACTTGGGAAGTAAGGGCTCTCTGAGCCCAACAAAAATGTTGGACTGTAAGAAGCTGCATATTATATAGAATACAAATAAGCATGATCAGACAGGCTCAGAAATGAAAAGAAAGGTGATAGTAGGCATTTACGATCATAAAGATAATCTATAGTATTGAGTTTTTTCTTCTTTTTTTCATACCATGACTGACACTTGTTATCTGACGTTATATTTTATATGTCTGAAAAAATAGATTAAAACTTTTTATGCTTTTTCAAAGGAAAATATTAAGCTTACTATTTTAAAACTATAACAAAATGCTCATTTTGTTGCTAATTTATCATTTGAAGCAGAGTGAAATAATGTATGCATGTGATAAGTGATAACTATATTCTCCTCTGTTGATGAGTAGAAAACTATGTTTGGAAAAGTTAATTCATTAGAATTGAAATGTTTTTTAAATAAGTGCAATAAAACCACAGAAAGGTGTAGAAGTTTCTGATTATAATTTTATAAATATGGTAGAGCATATAACAGGTGTTGCTATGTATGCTTTATTAATTTCTTTCTCCATCCATCCCACCCAGACTTACTTTCTCCCTCTAGAGCTTTATATCTTTCCATGACTTCCATGTTTTCCCAGCCTGATCATTAAATTTTATTATAAAAATACATTTTAACTTTTCTTTTCATATTTTGTAAGTATAGATTCATTCCTTAATAAAATGGGTATATTATAATTTATAGAAGACTTTTTTTTATTAAGGTATCATTGATATACACTTTTATGAAGGTTTCACGTGAAAAACATTGTGGTTAGTCCATTCCCCCATATTATCAAGTCCCCACCACATACCCCATTATAGTCAGTGTCCATCAGCATAGTAAGATGCTATGGAGTCACTACTTGTCTTCTCTGTGCTATACTTCCTATGCCATGGCTCCCCTATATTATGTGCACTAATCATAATACCCCTTAATCCCCTTATCCCTCCTTTCCCACCCACCCTTCCCAACCCCTTTCCCTTTGGTAACTGTTAGTCCATTCTAGGGTTCTGTGAGTCTGCTGCTGTTTTGTTCCTTCGGTTTTTGATTTGTTCTTATGCTCCACAGATGAGTGAAATCATTTACTACTTGTTTTTCTTCTACTGGCTTATTTCACAGAGCATAATACCCTCTAGCTCCATCCATGTTGTTGTAAATGGTTGTATTTGTTTTCTTCTATGGCTGAATAATATTCCATTGTGTATATGTACCACATCTTCTTTATCTATTCATCTACTGATGGGACACTTGAGTTGCTTCCATGTCTTGGCTATTTTAATTAGTGCAGTGATAAACATAGGAGTGCATATGTCTTTTTGAATCTGTGATCCTGTTTTCTTAGGGTAAATTCCTAGGAGTGGAATTTCTGGGTCAAATCGTATTTCTATTTTTGGTTTTTGGAGGAACCTCCATATTTCTTTCCACAATGGTTGAACTAATTTACATTCCCACAGGCAGCGTAAGAGGGTTCCCCTTTCTCCGCATCCTTGCCAACATATGTTGTTGTTTGTCTTTTGGATGTTGGACATCCTAACTGGTATGAGGTGATATTTCATTGTGGTTTTAATTTGCATTTCTCTGATGATTAGTGATGTGGAGCATCTTTTCATGTGCCAGTTAGCCATCTAAATTTCTTCTTTGGAGAAGTGTCTGTTCAGATCCTCTGCCCATTTTTTAATCAGGTTATTTCCTTTTTGGGTGTTGAGGTATGTGAATTCTTTATATATTTTGGATGTTAACCTCTTATATGTATATATATGTCATTTACAAATATATTCTCCCATACTGTAGGTTGCCCTTTTGTTCTACTGATGGTGTCCTTTGCTGTACAGAAGGTTTTTAGCTCAATGTAGTCCCATTTGTTCATTTTTGCTTTTGTTTCCCTTGTCCGAGGAGATGCATTCAGGAAAAAGTTGCTCCTGTTTAAAGGCAAGAGATTTTTGCCTATGTTTTCTTCTAAGAGTTCTATGGTTTCGTGACTTACATTCAGGTCTTTGATCCATTTTGAGTTTACTTTTGTGTATGGAGTTTGACAAAAATCCAGTTTCATTCTCTTGCATGTAGCTGTCCAGTTTTGCCAATACCAGTCATTTCCCCATTGCATATCCATGGCTCCTTTATCATATATTAATTGACCATATATGCTTGGGTTTATATCTGGGATCTCTAGTCTGCTCCATCTAGAAGATATTTATTAGTGGCCCTGATATGATTATCCATCTCTTGAACTATTCAGAAAAATGATTAACCAGATTTTTTTTTGCCATTCTCAAAGAAACAAATAGCTATCTTTTCTTTTTGATTTGTGTCACTTGATGTTTCCAAAACTATTTCTGTTCAGAAAATGACTTACATTCAGGTCTTTGATCCATTTCAGTATTGTCTACAAGTACTTCAGAGACCTGAAATGCCCAAACAGTGAATAACAAACCTTTCTGTGCTGGAATTTATTTAAAAGCTTTGTTTCTAATTTGAAGAATGCATTGCATCGAAATCTCCAACATCAACATAAAGGTCACTGTGTACTACAATTTCCAAGCAAAGCCAGGTGACGCAGATTAATTTCATAACAAGTAACAACTATAATTATAGCTTTCCATTCATTTACTATGATATATGCATACAAGGTCTGACACCATCTAAAAAGTTCTTGGGACTTTTCCTTCTCTGGGTGAAAAGTGTTTTCTAACTTCTTTAGAGTACTTGGTTATAAGGACTGAGTTTGTTTGCTGGGGAGATAATTGCATAGCTTCTTGACTGATCCACTCACAATAAGAAAACAGTAGACCTAAATCTTGCTAAGTAACTCACCTGCTCAAATTAGAGTATGACCAAAGGCAGGGACTTGAAGGCAAAAGCCAGAACACTTGACATGGTGCCACCACCCCAGCATCATATTTTACTCAAGACAAGATCCAGAAATGTCTTTCAGTGTCTGTGACAGATGAATTCGCCTGAAGCTGCTATCCAGTTGAATTCAGAACACCTGTCAGAAGGTAGTAAATTTTTATAAGATGGTATCCCCAGAAGGAAAAAAAATGTGTACTGATCAACTCTGTGTGAGGGCTATAAGAATAAATCCCACTCCTATTGATCTGTTTGGGATTGGAAAATGAGCTACAAAATATGTTGGACATCTGTTCTGGGTGAACCTGTGGATGGTTTTTTTTTGATATCATGCATTAAAGGCAGACTTAAGGAATTTGAGTCCCAGAAAATCATTTTTTATTGTTCCTTTTATTCTGTATATCTTATAGCATCTCTTCAATGCCTGATCATGTCTTCTTTGGAATGGCATGGAAAACTTACTAACAAGAGAGATTTCAATAAAAAAGAAGCTACTCAGCAAAAGAGGGGAAAGTTTAAATGGGGTAGGGAGTGTGGGCTTTTAAGCAATAATCTGTTCTCTTTATTTCACCTTCTTTACCTACGGTTTTGGGGTGTGCCGACTAGGGGAATGATCTCACATCCTCTTCATTCTTTGTTTGTTGTTCTGTTCTGTATGAACTATAGCAGTACATAATGCAAGTCCCTGCCAATTTCTATAAGGGAGTTGGGTGTACATTGGAAACAAGTTGAAAGTGGGTGAGTATAGGGAGGGGGTGGAAGTTGATAGGAAATCCTGTGTGTGTTCCAGACCCAACATCAGGTTTTGTGAGTTCTGACACTGGCAATGAGTTTATTCTTTGAAAGAAGTCTGGGATTCTGTGTGGATAAAACAAACATTTTAAATTGAAACTCATAAAAGAATAAAAGAGTCAAAACATTCTTAGTTTTTCTCTCTGAGGAGTAGATGGAAGGCGTTGGTGTCTGACAGGTGCAGCTTATGAGTAACCTGGACAGCAGCCAGAAGTTCTTGTAGAAACAGACTAAGAAGACCACACCTGATTATTGGGAACACTGTCCTCTAACAAACACGTGAAATTATGTAAAATGCCACCCTATTTTACTTTCCACACTGACTGATTTTCATTAAATGAAGGTTAATACTGAGTATGCATTTCCAGATCCTAGAGTTTTCCATTGGATACCAAATGTACAAAATTTCATTTGATGAAAAATAAAATTTTTCATTTTCATCCCAGTATTGATGAAGAATGCCTTTGAAAGTCCTTTAGTGTGAAGGATGCTAAGTTAAGTTATTTGCTTCATCAGCATAAATTATTTTGTTGAATATGGCTTTCCACAGCTAAAAGCATTATGAAAGTCTTCTAAAGGTGGAAGTCATATCATGCACCTAAAAGGTGAATGAAATACGGCTTCAAGGCAGGCTCTTGGGAAAAATATTCTCACCATCAAATGTTCAGTGGAAGAAAGAAAAATCTCTAGGGAATAGTTACCTGGATAGCAGCAGCAATAGAAGCTATGTGATAGGAGGGATCAGGAAGAGAAAGGGGAAAATCAGTGCCAAAAGGTTTCAGCAGTCTATTGACAAGAACATTCATTGGCAACTCTTTGAATTGCTATAAATATGAAATTGTTGTATATAAATCTTACCTAGGTTTAAAGATTAAGATAAAAAAGAATGCAATTAAATCATCTCTCACATAAGTATCGTATGTGAACTTTGCCCCCTCTCCAAGCCCTGCCAAAAATTAGAGGTCTTAGATCTTATGTGACTTTTCTGTATGAAACCCATATTGGCGGGGTTGTCTTTGCAGTGTAGCTTTCTCCCGGACGCTGTTATGGTCCTGTCAGTCACGTCAGTCCATTATTACTGAGTTTCTTTATTGTTACCACTGGAACACCAACTCCTAGTCTAATCAGTCAAGGGAAACTCTGGCTTCCTACCACATAAATGAATGAAATGCTTTAGGCTGAAGAATGAATGAGGTTGGAACAATGGATTTTTAGCCAAACCTATTCTACATGTCTATGTACAAAGAAATGTTATGTGTGTGAAAAAATTATTTTTGGAACACGATATTCTCTCTCCCTTCTCACTCTGCATCTAACCCCCAGTTCCACACACCTGAGGCATAAAAGTTCAGAATAAAAAGATTTTATTTAATGTGCCTGATGGGAGAATGATGTATTAACTTTATTTCCCCCCTCCCAGTGGCTAAACCAGGATAAGCCATTATCACATACAAAGCAGCTGCTAAGAAAATAGCTAAAGGCATTAAAACCACGATTATCTATTTTCTGTAGTTATATCCTGTCTTTTTTCCTCCAGTACTGCCCCAGATGACTCCTTAGGTCCCATGAGCATATTTTCCATGTCATCTTATATGGCAACCTTGAGGATAAGCAGAGTCAGTAATTAGAAACCTGTATTTCCTCCTTAAAGAAAATTTGGGAGATACTGTTTTTATTCAAGAGTTGTTTCTAGAATTTGGCCCCTGACTCTTGCCAGGAACCTATATGTCATTTACTCAATAATGTACCTAAGTTCCAGAATTATCTTTGTCTTCAAACATCTTATCCTAGCCACTGACACCACCAAGTGTATACCCCTCCATCCCACCTCTTCACCTTACATCAGCAGCATTGGTGCTGACTGGTCACAAAAGTTCTAGGCTGCTCTGGGCTCTATGTGGAAGCTGTGTGCTGGTTAGACAGACTAAGTGCTAGATTTGGGTTTGCTTCTTTCTGATGAGCTAATATATATGGTGACATTATTTTCTGAGCAGATACATAATGTAGTCTAAGGAAGAACTCAGGAATTACCAAAGACAAGATATTACTCTCTTCTGCTACTCTTTAACAGAGTTGCTGGATTTGGGCTGATTTAAAGAACTCTGAAAAAATATTTTAGTGCTAATGGTCAAAGTTATCATAGATTTTCAATCGGTATAAGAAATAAAAAACAGAAGGACTGGAATTCCCTGATACAGAAACATTGACATTGCTATCTGTGTGGGCCAGCTGGCTAGTACACTTGCTAAGTATCCTCTCCGCATTTTCTTTCTGACTTGTGGCGATTAAGTGACCTAACTCCACCTGCTGGATGACTAAGAATTACATTGCTTTGGCTTAGAAAGGCAAACAGGCATTATGAAATGGGCAGCAACCTAAAAATCTAGAGTCTTACTTCAGCTTTCAGCTTTGCCGCTTCCTGGCCGGGAGAGTCACCTCTTAAAGGAGTGATCTAAGATCTCTGGACAGCAGCTTCATCATCTGTAAGAGAAAAAAAGGGGTTTGAGCTGATGATCTGTCATGACCAGCATTTTCAATTCCCTATGATTCCAATTTAATTTGAATTAAGAAATCTAGACCACAGGCTGCTTATTCACACTGACTATAGCGGTATTTAGAGTACTGTGTTCTCATTTGATCAATTGTTAATGAGAATACTCACAAACTATCACCATTTTTGTTATCACTCAGAGTAGTTCTGCCACTTACCAGCTGAGTGTCACTTCAGGCAAGAAGTTGATCCTTTTAATCCTCATTTTCCTAAAGACAAGAATAGGCAACATGCCCTCTCAGAGTACTCGCACAGTTTAAGTGTATTTCAGCAATACCAAGGCCTCTCGTTTTGGAGACCATGGGTGCTTGTGGTTCTAGGATGATGAAGGAATGACAAAGTCAGAACTGTATTAGAGTTTGTTTATATGAATTAATGCCAGTATAGGAGCAAACTTGTGAACAATCCAACTCAGGTAAAAGGAAAATTTTAAAACAAGAACAATAAAATCATGAGGAAAGAAAAAGCTGTTTCTCATTTTCACATGCTGTACTTTCCCTGTGACAACCCTTTCATACCATGGCAACTCAAATCACAGAGAACCACACTGACATGAACACCATACACACCATATACACACATACACAAAGAGAGAGAGTATGACAAGCCCCTAGTTCAGATCTTGCCGCCTTGACTTATATTTTGCTCAAGAACTCTCAGCTTCTCAGTATGCCCAGTGCCCACACGTGGACACTGAAATCTTAGATGGAGTTAGTGTAACTTAACATCTTGGCATCCAGTGTTGTTTGTGTTCTTCTCTCTCTCCAATATCAGATGGAGATCAAAACCATAGATCTTCCATGTTAAGTAAAGAAATTTTCAGAAACTAATGATCAAAGATAAAGAGGAATATTTGTTTATACAGGTTAGTTAGGTTTAGAGAGACCAAAGGAAGAAATATCAACTCAGAGTAGATTTAGCATAGGTCTGCAGCTTTTACAAATAGTGTCTGGAAAGGCTCTTTTAATTTTGCTCAATTAGTATTAGGACTTCTCATGCTATTATTATGTCTTATTCCATTGATCTGTTTTCTCATTTGTCTTAAAAATTTACTTTTTTTGTCCTACTTCTGCCTTTTCACTCCTTTGCCAATGTGTTATTTAATTTCTAACATTTCCACTTTCCTATAGATCTCATTTCCTAAGGACCATATAGCCTGGGGTCCATTATTTTGGGAGCTAGACACTCAATACTTATTTACACCCACTTAAATAAAAAGATCATAATATTTCTTCCACTTGTATGTATAAGAAAGTAAGTCTTTTTAAGAATCAAGAAATCCACAAATGCGTCCATTGGGTGCTACTATGCACTCATTTAAAAATAATCTACACCCTCTTTTTATATAATTGGAGTAAGAGTCCCCATTTTTGAAAATTGAAATAAAAACTTATAAAGGTCTCTCAATAAGGAAGAAATCATTTCATAATTTAACAGGGTTCATTTTAGTCAAATTCAAAATAAATCTTTTATAGGTACTTGAAGACATTTCCTTTACTTTGCCAGTACCTTCAACTATAAGGATCTTCTACTCTGAAATTTGAGTAAGAAGGAATATGACAGTCATGATTTCAGAGATCATTTACAAATAACAAGTTCACTGAATGAAGGTTATATCCTTATATATATATAAATTTGCTATAACCAAATATTACAATTATGATTATTTAATTTTAAAAGTCAATTATTATAATTTGAAAAGCTAATAATGGTAATAGAAGTTAGAACATGGGCTATTGTAGGATGATGGACATCGGAATCCAAAAATAAATATCTCAACAATTTTGGTAAGGGAATCTGATAATATATTCAACCTGTCCTAACATCTGGAATAAGTTTTCAACATTTGCATTTGTGAAACCACTAATAGATTCTGACAGTTTTCCTAGTTTTATTTCTAGGCATTTATTGAAACACAGTTAAAACAGTATCCATGTGTAGCCAATTCATCCTTGTTACATTCTATAAAATACGGTTTTATGTAAGCCACTGAGGATATGGTCTCCTTACTACTTTCAGAATGTGTTCTATTCTAACTCCAACTGCTAGCCCTCATTATAAAGTTAAAAACGCATGTTAGTACTAGATTTCCATTCTAAAATATCCTGTATCCCTCTTCAAATTATTTACTTCCTTTTGTCAAAACAAACTAAGCTATGATGGCATTTTTATATTTTATAAAATGTATATGACAAACTTTCTTCTGATTACCAAACTGTGACAACTATTTTTAAGATTTTGGAAAAAAACTTAAAATTATATTGTTAGCTTGAGTGCACTGACTCTCAGACTTTTCCTTTGCTTTTACATAAAATATAATTTCTTTAAAATCACAAAGAAAAAAATAAGATTATTATACAAAACTTTTTCATAGCATGCATTTTTCTCCTAATACATTATCATAGACATCAGTCTGTGGCAATTACTTTGCTTCAATTCCATCCTTTTCAAAGGCTGTATACTATTCCATTTATAAATATTATTATGATTTATTAATACCTCCCCTTTTGATAAGCATTTAGATTGTTTCCATTATGTTGCTAATATAAACTGATCTATAATGAATATTCTTTACATGTATCCTGCATATATATTTAACTTACATTTTATGCATAAATTCCTGAAAGGGGGATTGGTGAGTTGGATGATATGAGCATTTCTAATTTTTTAACACATAATACGAAATTGTCCTTCAGAATATTTTTACCAATTATTTTCTTGCCAGGAGTGTGAGCAAAGGCCTATTCCCCCACACTCTCCAATACTATTAAGCTCATCACAAATGCACAATATAATTTTGTTTGTTAATATTTATATATGTGCTACCTACTAGGAGGCTTAAGTATTAAAGGATAAGTGTTTAGTTTTAGACTGTACACTATCTAGAACACTGTGGTGTTCATTCCATATTATAAAGACTCATAAAAGAAGACTGACTCATAAGCATCACATATTTTTCTAAACATTCAATTTGTGTTTCAACATTTTGGTAGAAACCCATGTTAACAGAAATGGTATTAAGACTTGTTCTAATTGATGGATAGAATACATTCACTTACAGCATTGAACTTTCCTGGGAAGTTGAAATCATTTCCCAAGTGTAAGGTTCCATGGAACTTGACTGGATTATAATGAGAATACAATTTTATTTGTCCATCTCAGTTAGGTAAACAGGACAATTCAGAATTCAGAATGAAGTTTAAATGGGATGGTAGTAGTTCAGGTGTTTGTGTCTGTGTGTGCATGTGCATGCCTGTATGTGAGAGAGAAAGGGAATGAGATGCACTCATTCAGATATTTGTACGTAAATACTTTCAATCTCATCAGTTCCCTCAATCTCTTTCTAATTGAATCCTCCTCTTTTATTATCACTCTTCTCAAAGTGCCTTTTTTGTACCCAACCCTATTCTTCCTCCTCTTTGCCTATGGACTGACCTTTTTCTTTTCATGTTTTGTGCTGCTTCCTTTTCTTTATGGGACATGTTATCTGTATCACATGTCTTTGGAGTGCCTGTTGTCTGTTCCCATTGAAGCTGCCCTTTCCTTTGTCTGGGCTACTTTTCCCTGTTAAAATTCTTTCCTTTTTATGGTGACTGCTTAATTTTAATGCAAATTCCAGTGTAATGTACTGCCTCTCATCACTCTCTCATTTCCAGTGGTTTTTGGACATGCTCCAGTCACTTGATGTGAGCTACATTTACCTTTTGTGACATATTCTCCCCCTTTGATGGTTTCTTCATTTTTCAGTGCTAATCCTCTCTTCCTCTTTGATAGTGTTTTCTTTAATGGCACTCTTTTGTCATTGATGAAATTTCTTCTGAGTGTTTTACTCTTAGTACTCTTTCAGGTGCAATGTTAGTCTTTTTACTTTGCCTTCATGGCCATTTCCATTGAGTGTCTTGTGTTCTCAGTATTAATCTTTGTTTCCTGGAACAGTGTCATTATCTGATATGTACATAAGCATAGTCCTCAAGGGAAGTACCATTTAGGTGACAAAATCTATGTTTCCCTCTATCAGCAAATTCATTAGAGCAGAATCATATACAAATAAGGATCTGATATTCACATGAAGATTTGGAAATCTCTTGGAATATCTATTATACTGTACTGAATGTTGAAAATATAAAATACTAAGAATCTACTGTTGAGAGATAAGATCAAGTCAAAGGTGAATTTGAAACCTGGTAAAATAATGACTTTAGCATCATTAAGTCAGGAATATGCGAGATTTTAAATGTCTGTTACCCCATTTTATCATCTAATCTCAAATATCTGTACACCCCAAATAAATAGTCATTTACACATGGATAACAAAATACAAATTAGTTGATCAGATTTTAATCTTTTTCTTATACTGAGTGCAAATCTTTCTCAAAGTGGATTTTCATTTTGGACCTAGATCTACTAACATGATACTTTTAAATAACATCTAGTTTTTTTTAATCACAGTGTTTTAGACATTTGAAACAAATATTTTATCTTCTGTTCTTCAATTTGAAAATTTTTAAACCTGACTAGATATTTTCAGTTTCTCTAATTAACTATTCTTCAGATAGTATTTTTATATAATTTCACCATGCTTGTCATATCCTTTATAGTACACTTCTGGTTGCCAGGAATATATTTTATATGTTCTTACCAAAAATTGAACACATTGTGGGTGTGCTTAAGTAACTAATAGATGGTCCATCTCCTTCAATCAAGAGATCATAGTATTACAATGTAATGTAATATATGATTATGTTAACATTTTTGGAATTGAAGCTTAGATTAATTTTCTTTACTTTTTATCTATTGAGTACTATTCTACTGCACTTGAGTTTCTGTATGAGTATGTATTACATGTCATCTTGCAGAATTTGTACCACCATTGTTAACTTAAGATGCTTTAGGAAAGTGATTTTACATACACTATTTTCAGTCACTCTTCTCTTGACTAATGCCATTCTCCACGTTATTGATAGTGAACAGAACATATTCAAGGACAAAATTATGTGAAACTCCATTACAGCCTGACCTGTTCATGCCCTACCCAGCATTCTTTGAACACTACCATTCAATCAGTTTGTAATTGACCTGATTGAAATATCATCTAATCCTACTTGAACTTTGATCTTATGAAAACATCTTGTCAAATGCCAATATATTTAATGTATTTCCCTTATCAAACAATCTAGTAATTCCTTAAAACTACATTTTGTGAGTTTTCTTACTAGGGTAGAGCAGATTAGGCACATGGATTCTGATAACTCCAATTCAGGTTTTGATCTAGGTGAATTTTTTATCTCTTAATAGTTCATATAATCACACTCTGCCTATGTTTTCAGGGTTACAAAAACAAAAAACATGGTCCACTTTAGTTGTTATTCAAGTTCTATGATAAATGCGGTGTTAAAATTTTTGAAAAGTTTTTTCTTTCAATCCTTCCTAAGCCCAAACCCACAAATCAAATAGAAAATTGTCATGCTGTAATAAATACGTATTTCTGTAATCATAACAATAGACTTGCTAGAAAGATATAGCAATCATAGCATCTAATGACATCATTCAATACTCCAGTTCTCAAGCACAGAAACTTAAGATCATGAACATATTTGCAAGTATATTTTAAACTATACAAAAATTTACTACATTTTCTAGTCTCAATTAGGTCCATCTAAGTGCCTTTTTCATTGTTGAGGAAGTGAGCTACTTTATTTGCTTGATAAATATTTACCTACGTATGCTGATTATTAGCAGATAGACATAACTAACTTATAACTAGGCAAAGGACTTAAGAAATCAATATAGTGACACTGAAATTTATATAGGTATGTAATCACAAAACTGCCATTGTAAACTGAAAGCAGAATTCCATGGAAGAACAGGATTTTTCTATTCCATATTTTCTGGGTTGCTTATTTTCCTCAGTTCAGCATAGTTTGTTTTGTTGTTTTTAAATCTTGATTTCAGAACATTTTGGGAGAAATTGCAAATGGCCTACAGGAAAGCAAATTTCATCTATATCTAGAGAAAATTAAACTAAAACAACAAATTATCCTTAACTTTAAGTTACAAAAATTTTATTATTCTATTTATCTGATGCACTGTGTGTATAAGGGACACACTGAAGAAAGTGACTAGAAGCTCAGAAAGACAATTTAAATATTGGTAAAAAATAACTTGAATGTCTTATAGACAAGGCTATTTCACTTGCATATTCAATTTTACTTGGTCCCTACACTGAATTCATGCTTTGTTTATTCAGGGATTCAGGCATGTGTGAATATTTCTGGAAGAATGCTATGGGAAGTCCTTCAGTGGTTCTGTCTATACAGAAGTGCTGGGAGTTTCCTGGGAAAGATTTTTACCCTAAAAGAAGAAGAGTCTGGCATATATTTTGGTTTGCAGAGAGTCATAATGAGGGTAGTGTAATGTCCAACATGCTCTAGGTCATTCGCATTGTTCTCTGGCATGTTGATGGATTAATGCCTGAATCATAAAAAAGCCAAGACTATAACAAAACATGGTGAAGAATGAAAAGCATAGGCATTGAGAGGGCAAAGCATCAGTAGCAGTCAAGTGGCAGACTCCTCAGTTAGAGGAGAGACTACCTTCAGCTATGAAAGGAAAGGGCATATCTAAGCTGCCAGATTTAGCAAGTAGAAATACAGAACGACCTGTTAAATATTAATTTCGGATAAGCAGTTTTTTTTGTTTGCTTTGATATAAGTAATTTCCATAAAGCATTTGGGGCATGCTCAACTGAAAACATTCATGGCTCATCAGAAATTCAAGTTTGAACTGGGAATCCTGCATTTTATTTGGCAACCCTAGGCATGCCATCAACATTGGCAGTGACATTGACAAGGGTCAGGGCCTTTAATTGAGATATATTTGTCCTTATTCCTAATGTCTGGATGAGGAGCCTTGTATGGAATTCAAAAAGCAGAAGGTCCTATGATGAGTGACAACATCAGTGGAGCCATCAACTATTTCATACTGGCTCTGTAATTAGTTCAAAGAATAATATTTATCGTGTAAGCTGATCCAGAAAAAGAAAGTATGTAATGAAGAATTTATAAAGAAAAATAAAATATAACAATCACATTCCTCAGCATACCAAAATTCATTTAATCTTCTGTTTTATCCTGGCATGGGGTTTTCAGTTTCAATAATTATACAGAATGGAATATTACCCATACAGTGACAATGTTCCCCCAGATCCCATTAGCTTATTTATTAGAGAAAACTATTCTGAATTTTCTGTCTGTTAGTTTCTTGCTTTTTAGTTTTTCACATGTATAGGTATCCCTAAAAAAATATGGTTTAATTTTCTGTATGCTAGATTTTATAAATAATACTGCAACTTGCTTTTTTTTAGTGAGACCTATCCATGTTGTAGCTTTTGCCTCTAATTCATGCATTTTCAACGATATATAATATTCTACAGGCAAATCTACAAATCATTTGGTCTTACACTATTGAAGAATAATTTGTTATATTATCATTTTATAGTCTTTATTATAAATAATGCTGCTCTGACATTCATATGTATATCTACAGATGCACATGCAAGATTGTCTCTTTAAACACTATATTTAGGTAGGGAATTTCTGACTTATAGAACATAGGCATATTCAGTTTTACTGAATAATGCCAAATTATCTTCCAATGTCATTATACCAATTCAATTCCCACCTCTTCCACATCCATTCCAACACATAGTATTTGCAGATTTCTTAATTTTTGCTAATCTGATGAGTATAAAATATCTCATTATGTCTTAATTTACCTTTCTGTGAATGCTAATAAAATTGAATAGCTTTTCCTATGCTAAATGACCAACACAATTTTCTTCTGGTAAATGCTTTTTTTTGTTTGCTTTTTGTTGGGATATTTATACTTTATGCATTGATTTCCGTTATAAATTTGGATAAATAATTCTTCCATGTTTGTTTGTTGCTGCGATCTTCTCCCAACTTCATAATATGTCTTAATAGTAATAGGGCATGTCTTCTTCCCTTTTCTTTATTCTCTCCTTCTTTGTACCATTTTGAATATAGTCTTTTGCACTTTTTCTTATACCTTATGTTGGATATTTAATCCATTCATGTTTGTTTTGGTCTTCTTTTCTTATGATCATCATTTTGGTATTTACCTGTTTCAGTATCTGTGAGTCCATGTCTTTCATTGGCTTTTTGTATTTTTAACTAGCATGTATGTTACCTCTCCTCCATTTTCTCTAGTTTTCTTTATAGAGTTCTTATTAGACATGTGTTATACTTTTTCCCATTCCATAACATATACATACACACATATATACTTGCATTTTATATATTAATATTCTTATCCTCTGCTGCAGTTTAAATATTTTTTTCAGATTTAGCATATAATTTTCTAATAGTAGAAAAAATTCATTTAATCTTCTGTTTAATCCTGGCATGGGGTTTTCAATTTCAATAATTATATATATTTCTTGATAATTCTATTTATGTATATTTAAATTTTGCCTGGTTGTTGTTTCCGTACCTCAGCATAGATATTCGTAATTCACTCTAAGAAAACACCAGTCCTCTTGTATCAACTAAATGTTAGTTCTTTTTTTCCCTCTGTAAGCCCATTAATATTTTTAAAGTAATTATTTTGACAGTATATGACATTTTTGCATTTTGAAGGGGAACCTTTCAAAATATTTATCCTGCCATACTTTAGAGTAGAAATCTTTGATTACTTATTCTTTTTGTTCAGACTGAATCTCACTTTTTTAGAGGTCTCTTCTGACTCCCAGAAAGGTTACTTTATGTTAGTATTCCTGCCCTTTCCTAATGCTTCTCACAGAATTATTTAAGATGTGTTTTCTCTGATAGAGAACTGCTATACGACAATTGACCTTTAGCCCTAGGTCATAGATTATCACATTCAGGAAAGTTATTTGTTAGTTTCCTAAGTTCAGTTTGCATGAATTTAATTCAGTGGGTTTGACAGTTGTGTTTTCTCTAATGGTAACAGTGGCAAGAAAGGATATCATCATATGGGACCAAAATTGAGAAAGTTGAAAGTCCAGTGCTATATTTAATTGAGGGGAATAATATATAGTTTAGTTCAGAGTGCAATATCATGGGACCTGTTTACTACTGCATAATTTTGGAGGGGGCTGGAGCTCCTGAGGAATGTCAAGCAGAACCACTGAATTTATGATTTCATGATCCCATGTTACCTAAATTAGGCTGAGTATCCTGGGAAACATAGGTAACTTAATCAGAGTCATTTAGAATGAAGGGAACTTGAGATTTTTCTTTCATTTAAATAGTAAATTCAGTGTCCTGATCACAGCACAGTACCATCTCACATTTAAAAATTTTAAGGGTGTAAGCTAAAGACCTTATTGGAATTTCCATTTTCTACTGAAAACAAACAGGAGTTCCACTAAAAGTATGGCTGTAACTCTACCAGCCAGCTTCACAACTTACTGGGTTTTCACAGGCATTGATAGTTTATAGAGACAGTCTTTGTTAATTATTACATAGTAGGTTTTAGGCTTTTTTATATAGTGTTAGATATACCTGATCAAAAGTAGGAGAAGACAGAGGGTACATCTCAATGAGTCAAATTTTTACTTTAACTACTGTCTGATTTCATCTTTATGATGTAGAGGGTTGTTTTTTCCCCTTATTTCCTTTTGCTTTGTTGTAAATCAGAAATCTCTTCCCATGTATTATATTTGTAGTTCAAATTTTTCCTGACATGAATACCATTTTTCATTTTCTTGGTGTAATCCTCACCTTTTAACTGTTTAATTGAGTTTCTGTGTCTTTTATGATCCTATGATTATAAAAGCTTATATGTGGTTTCCTCACCCAAAGCTGGTGGTCCACTTCACAGCCTAGAATATCTACTCCTGCATAGACATGAGGGGAAAGGATGAGCCATGATAATGGGACAGGAAACATGCTGAAAGTCACTCCACTGGGGTTTACAACACCCTGGAAGGCCACATCTTGAGCAGATAAACTTATCCATAACCTTGCATAGAGCTGCAGAGAGTCTCTTGAATTACAAATAGGGAAGAATTACCATAGGATAGAAGAAATTATGTGGCTACACACAGCTCCAGACACGTTCTTCTTTGTGGGGAGATGACCTGAAAGGCTGTCCCCTTATCCAAATAGCTCAAAAGTTAGCCTGGATGAGGAGATACTTTGTTGGGGCCACTGATGAAACTGGTGGTGACAAAATCTTCAGCAAGTAGTAGTTGTCTTTATATTACTTCCATATATTATATCAGATAAAAGCTTAAAACATTATATAAAGACTAAGTGAATTTGAGGCAAGATTAAAGAAGAAAGGCCAATAGTTGCTTAATAAACAGTGCTTCCCTTTCAAGTTATAATAATTGTATCTATTAAGGGTAAAACAACTCATTTCAAGAACATCAGTTCATCTACATTCCTAATACCCTGCACCAAAAAAAATCTTAATATTGGAGGTAATTTAAAACTATCTATCTCTACACCTAGAATGAGTGTCAGTAAACTGGTCAGTATGGTTTGCCATTTATTTTTCTCATTTTCTACAGTAGAATTGTGGCTATGAATAATTTCTTAATACTATAAATATAAAATTTATATTACTTGAAATTAAGATGAAAAGAACCTACAAAAAAATCTTGATTTGTATTTCTTTAAATCATTTGCCTATTTTTGAATATTTTTACACATGATACGTATAAATGTGTGAGCATAGTATTTATGCACTGACAAAGCTGTGGAATCTTTTACTGTCTTTGTAATTAATAGTGCAAAGAGAACTTTCTTAAGTTACTATTCTGTTGCATGAATGAAATGAAATGAATGTTGTAGAAATTAGGTGAAAGGTATTTGAGCTGAAATTAATATCATTGTATAAAATGATTAGGATTTATTTATGCATAGCTCCTATGCTTAGGAGCTATGTCTTGATTTAGCTCAAAATCAAGACCTGTATAAAAACTAAGTATTTACCAACTCAGTGTAAAAATATACTGGCCTCATCACTTAACATTTGGATTAATGACTTTGTATACTGTAAAGGTACCATCTCTAAAGCCCAGCTGGGCTCTTGGAGAACAAGAGCATGCAGGTGCTTGGTGTGCTTTAAATAAACTTTTCTTCTTACTCTCTTAAAATCTGACATTTTAAATACCATTTTTCAAACATCATAAAGCTAAATCATATCTTTTCCATCAGTAGTTACCTGTGTCATTCTGAAAATAGAACCAGACAAACTCAAATTTTTTCTTTATCATTTATGAATATCTAACAATATTAATTGGGGCACATTTCCTGTTGTGGACATGATAAGAAGCATTAGAAAAAGTCCAGCAATTCACTACTTTTGTTTCCAAAATTAAAAGATTAAAATAGGTGTTAATTTCTATATTTAAATATATATATTTATAAATTCATGTGTCAGTGTCTTCTGTATTTCTAATGGACAATAGTGTACTTATTAACTATAACTCTTAATGGTGCAGAGATATTTATCTAACGCTCCACAAATATAAACTAAAAAGACTTCACTGATTTTCATGTTGTTAATTTTCGTTCCAAACTTTTAGAAACCAAAAACAGAAAGCAAAAAGACCTAAGGGCTAGAAGCGTCATCATTAGCCTAAAATTAGAAAACACCTAATTAGAGGTTTAATCAGCACCACATCTTCTGACTTGTTAACTGTATTTTGAATATTTGCATTTCCAATGACAGGTGAGTCTTCATTGTCATTATTTGGATAATTCAGATTCTACAGCAGATCATTGACAAAATTTAGGACACTCCAATAATAATATTACTTTGCATACATATAGTACTTTCATCTATACAATGTATTTCACACGAACATCACAATGGTGCCTTTTGTCAAATGTGTGGTGGAGGTAAGGACTTTGAAGAGAACAAGTGAAGAGTACAGGGCTCAGAGAAACCAAATTGGTTCCTAAATCATTAATAGTTAAGAATCCTGAGATTCTGAGTCTATGGCTTTCTCATCAACAACATACTGACTGCTAAATAAACTGATTCACTAATTACACTGCCTGGAACTTTGGATTTGCTTTGGTTCTTCAAACTTAAGATATCTAATAAGAAAAACAAACCAAAGAAAGTGCTCCAAATTTTTAAATAATAAGATTAAAAAATAAAATCCTGATATACAATCTCAATTTGACATAAACTCCAAACTGAAATTCTTGGTCATATTGTCAGAGATCTTTACTCCCCCCACTCCATCCCAATTCTTTTATCTTTTTTTCTTTACCCATTTTTCTTCTTCTTCTTAGCTGCCATGGTACATGTGTTCGATATGTAAGCTTTATTCTGACTTTTCATTCTGGTAGTTTTTTTATTTTTTATTTTTTTTTAATCTTGAAGAATAAGGAAAGTGGCTGGGTTCTAATTCCAACTTTGCTTTGAAGGACATGGCATCGATAGAGTCCAATTTTCCTTGTGTTTCTTTATGTCTTCTCTGAATTTAAGCTCCTAGTTTGTTGCAAAAGCACACTGAGATTAATTACGAAGCACTTAACATCCTATTATATTTAACATAAATGCTTTTGGACCATTAACGATTCATGCTTAAACATCATTACCTTTACTGGGTACATTTCCATGTTTACTGGAACTCTAAAGATGCTGGTTCCTGTGAGGACTTCATAGGACACATTTTCTCTCGATCAGAAGCTGGCAACCTTCACAGGTGGTAGTCCGACTGCTTAATCAGTCACTCCAGTTTTGCTTTTTTGTTTTCCTTTGATATATAATACAATTAGTTTGATTACTGAATGAATATGTTTTTCTAAATGCCAATGATATCTATTTAAATTTAACTAAGATAAAAATTTTACTGATGTACATTTTTGGTTGGCCATGTTTTTGGATCCGATATATGAGAAGTAAGGAAATGAG
This sequence comes from Smutsia gigantea, assembly GCA_032199065.1. Lineage (NCBI taxonomy): Eukaryota > Metazoa > Chordata > Mammalia > Pholidota > Manidae > Smutsia > Smutsia gigantea. The sequence continues at coordinate 29,768 of JAVSCE010004166.1, read as the reverse complement.
AAAATTGTCCTAAATAAAAGGCAGTTTATGAGAAAGTAGATGGGTAAACTATGACACTTGAGTTTTTCTGTGACTTTTCCTCTTCTTCACTATAATAGGGAGATTTATTATATAATCTGCACCAAGTGGAAGAGTAGTATTTCCATTAAATACAGAAATAAGAACTGGCAAGAACCTTAAGGATAATTTAGTTTTTTATTTTACACATGAAATCTCAAATGACTGGGCCAACTACACATAGATACTAGACACTAAGAATTGGGAAGAAAACCAAGGCCCTCTTAATTCAGAGGTCAGGGTTTTTCCCAATATACCACATGTGATATACATCTTTTGTTAAAGTAACATACAAAATCAGGAGAGGTGGAAGACAAAGCATAATTAATAACATCCATCTCTCTATCTTGACAAGTGTCAAGTATACCATGTGTAAACATTTAATGTGTACCTTCCAAAGACTATCATAGCATGCAAATGGAATGTACTATTTTTATTTAGGTAGATAGCTTTTTTAAGGACAATGATACTGGTTTCATGATTGTTTCTTACTCTCCTTACATATAGAAAGTTGGAGCTGGGAGTTATAGGATTTAGTAGATCAAAAACATGTAATTGTATATTAATGATACCAAGAAAAAGTGGAAAAAAACAAAACAATCTCATTACTGGTTTAGGTGGAGTAGCTGTTCTATTTAAGCATCAGAAAGAAAAGTTTCAGGAGGAAAGAAAATGTAAAGGATAATGAGATACAATATTTATGTGAACTATAAATGCCCATACCTAAGTATTTGAGTTGCAAAATTGTATTACTTTTCTTAATAACAGGATTGACCATACAAGAATTGTTTCATATGCATAACTAACCATTTGACATCTGTTGTAGATGAAAGATTTTTGAATAACAATTAAAAAAACCCTCCAAGTGATTCACTCCAATAAAGGCTTAACAATTTATTTTTGTAAAGCTCTATATCACCAATTCTATTCCTACAACAGATTAAAAAGGAAAACCCAGAAATTCTAAAGTTGGTGACCCACTTTGAAATCCTATACAAAGAATCAGAGTGCTGTAGAATGTAGCCCTTCATTTTCCAGAAATGTGGGGTTCAGAAAGGTTAAATGACTTGGCCAAGGTCATAAACCTAATAAAAGCAGAGCTGGTCTAGAATCTAAGATCTTGTTTCCTGTCTGTTCTTTTTCTACAGAAGTCTGGTTTGGAAATTACAGTTCTCCAAAGCAGGAAAAAATGGTGGTAGAAATGAAGAGTATGACCTTGTGCTGGAAGTTTGGTCAAATTTCCTCAGCAACAGGAACAACAGCAAACCATTTTTAGGACTGGAATGGGGAACACTGTTAAAAAACATTACCACAACTTCTAAATAACAGATTATGTGGCTGCAAGAAGTCAATGCTGTTTTTTCTAGTAAAAACAAATGTACTGAACAATATAGAACATTGTATAATTAACAACTAGCCTGTCAAAGCAAAAGAGTTAGAAAGTTGCTAGCTTTTCCATTTAAGGGATAGAGTACAATGAAGAGTACAAAGAAGCAGCATCTATGGTTTACATACAGCTTCTTCCTATAGGAATTATTTATTTAATTCCATGGATGTCCTCGAATATTTGTAATGTAGGTATTTACTTGGATTTTTAACTGGCATACAGTCAGTTTAAAAATATCTTCTCTAAATCTTACTTTCTTCTATGTATCTTCTATTCATCTTGTTTCCTATTCATAGAATACTTGTTACCTTAAAAGAGATACTGATAGGGTTTAGGAGAGAATGCTTTAAAGATATTTCAAAAATAATCTAAGGAAAAGTACCATGGATGCACAGATTACTGTTAAGTCACACATGTAAAAAATACCCACACTATTCTTAATTTCTTATTTCTACAAGGTAGATACTATGTGTAATTTCTGTTAGAATAGACATGCAGAGCAGACTATGTATGGAACTGGGAAAATAAGAAATTTTAGACCTTTCCACAATTATTTACCAGTATGGAGTGTTTTTAACTAGTTATTCCATGCAATTTTAACTGGTTCCTGAAACTGTTCACATTAAAAGTTCTGTTTAAACCTAAAACCTATAACTAAGGTAAAAAAAAAGAACATATAATATTAGTCATTTTTAACTTGAGTATTCCATCTGAGAAATGGTTGAAAGGCATTAGGAATATTTTTGAACTATATTCAGATGTTTGAAACATAGTGAGAATCCAGACAAAAGGAAAAAAAATATCTATAAACAAAATAGATGTCCTAAATTCCAGGGACTGCAATTCACATACTTCATTTATAGCAAACCATGCAGACATTCAAACATTCCATTTTATAATATAAAATTCCAATGATTTTGACAGGCCATGTGGTTATTCAGATTATAAGAATTTAATTAGAGTTTATATAGAAAAAGAAGAGTGATAGAAGTAGTCAAAATGGGACACTGGAAAAAAAACAACACCCCAAAACCTGGCAGGAAGTTTAAAAACCAACAAGGAAATGTTGTAAATTTTTTTAGAAAAAAGGAAATTGCGAGCAAATGTACTTTTGCGTTACTTAGAAACAAATGGCTTTCACATACCCTTTGAATAAAAATGTAGCATAGCATCTAGATGTGTGATAGAATTTTCTCTTTGTCTATTTCAATGTGCTTGTGTCAAGTAAATAATGAAACTCTGTTCTAAGTGTATGAATACTTCATTTTAGAATTTGTGCCACCTAATGTACATCAATATTCATATCATTAAAGTGGCACAGTGTAGTGAAACAGCATCTCTATAGTCAGAGCTGGTTTTGAGACCCAGTTTCATCACTTTAAGAGTTGTGCCAACAATGATATGTTTCCTAGATTCTATGAGCCTTTTTTCTTATTCATAAAATGAAGATTAAAAATAATACACCAAATAAGCTTCTCTCAGTGATCAAAACTTTATATAAGGTACTTAGCACTTGCCTACAGCACATTAAAGTTAGTTCCTTTCCTCATTATCTTCCAAAGCTCTATTTCAGTCATTTTAAATTGAAACTATTATTCAAAGTCATGACAGTATTTATTATCTTTTAAAAATGATACATTGTATGTATTCACTATCATTGTTATAGGCAGTGTGGTTATTATGCTAGGTTTCAATACATTGGTATCAAGAGAAACAATTGAGGTTTATAGTGCTTTTTTTAAATAGTTTATTTTGGTATCATTAATTTACAATTACATGTGCAATATTATGGTGATTAAACTACCCCCTTCATCAGGCTCCCCCCACCAACCCCATTACAGTCACTGTCCTTCAAAGTGGTGAGATGCTATAGAGTCACACTTGTCTTCTCTGAGTTGTACAGCCCTCCCCATGCCCCCCTAACATTACATCTGCTAATCGTACTGCCCCTTTTTCCCCCTTCTCCCTCCCTTCCCACCCATCCTCCCCAGTCCCTTTCTCTTTGGTAACTATTAGTCCATTCTTGGGTTCTGTGAGTCTGCTGCTGTTTCGTTCCTTCAGTTTTTTTCTTTGTTCTTATACTCCACAGATGAGTGAAATCATTTGGTACTTGTCTTTTTCGGCTTGGCTTATTTCACTGAGGATAATACCCTCTAGCTCCATCCATGTTGTTGCAAATGGTAGGATTTGTTTTCTTCTTATGGCTGAATAATATTCCCTTGTGTATATGTACCACCTCTTCTTTATCCCTTCATCTACTGATGGACACTTAGGTTGCTTCCATTTCTTGGCTATTGTAAATAGAGCTGCGATAAACATAGGGGTGCATATGTCTTTTTAAACTGGGCTGCTGCATTCTTAGGGTAAATTCCTAGGAGTGGAATTCCTAGATCAAATGGTATTTCTATTTTGAGTTTTTTGAGGAACCTCCATACTGCTTTCCACAATGGTTGAACTAATATGCAGTCCCACCAGCAGTGTAGGAGGGTTCCCTTTCTCCACATCCTCACCAACATTTGTTGTTGTTTGTGTTTTGGATGTTGGCTATCCTCACTGGTGTAAGGTGATATCTCATTGTGGTTTTAATCTGCATTTCTCTGATGATTACGGATGTGGAGCATCTTTTCATGTGCCTGTTGGCCATTTCAGTTTCTTCTTTGGAGAAATGTCTATTCATGTCCTCTGCCCATTTTTTAATTGGATTATTTACTTTATTTGTTGAGGTGTGTGAGTTCTTTATATATTTTGAATGTCAACCCCTTATTGGATACGTCATTTATGAATATATTCTCCCATACTGTAGGATCTCTTTTTGTTCTACTGATGGTGTCCTTTGTTGTACAGAAGCTTTTCAGCTTGATATAGTCGCAGTTGTTCATTTTTGCTTTTGTTTCCATTGCGCGGGGAGATATGTTCATGAAGAAGTCACTCATGTTTATGTCTAAGAAATTTTGCCTATGTTTTTTCCTAAGAATATTATGGTTTCATGACTTACATTAAGGTCTTTGATCCATTCTGAGTTGACTTTTGTGTATGGGGTTAGACAGTAGTCCAGTTTCATTCTCTTACATGTAGCTGTGCAGTTTTGCCAACACCAGCTGCTGAAGAGGCTGTCATCTCCCCATTGTATATCCAAGGCTCCTTTATCAAATATTAGTTGACTGTATATGTTTGGGTTAACGTTTGGATTTTCTATTCTGTTCCACTGGTCTGTGGGTCTGTTTTTGTGCCAATATCAAATTGTCTTGATTACTGTGGCTTTGTAGTAGAGCTTGAAGTCAGGGAGCGTAATTCCCCCTGTTTTATTCCTCCTTCTCAGGATTGCTTTGGCTATTCGGGGTCTTTTGTGGTTCCATATGAATTTTAGAATTATTTCTTCCAGTTCATTGAAGAAAGCTGTTGGTAGTTTGATAGGGATTGCATTGAATCTGTAGATTGCTTTAGGTAGTATAGCCATTTTGACAATATTTATTCTTCCTAGCCAAGAGCATGGGATGCATTTCCATTTGTTAGTGTCCTCTTTAATTTCTCTTAGGAGTGTCTTGTAGTTTTCAGAGTACAGGTCTTTCACTTCCTTCGTTAGGTTTATTCCTAGGTATTTTATTCTTTTTGATGCAATTGTGAATGGAATTGTTTTTCTGATTTCTCTTTCTGTTAGTTCATCATTAGTGTATAGGAAAGCAAAAGATTTCTGTGGGTTAATTTTGTATCCTGCAACTTTGCTGAATTCAGATATTAGTTCTAGTAGTTTTGGAGTGGAGGCTTTAGGGTTTTTTATGTACAATATCATGTCATCAGCAAATAGTGACAATTTGACTTCTTCTTTACCAATCTGGATGCCTTGTATGTCTTTGTTTTGTCTGATTGCTGTGGCTAGGACCTCCAGTAATATGTTGAATAACAGTGGAGAAAGTGGGCATCCCTGGATTGTTCCCAATCTTAGATGAAAAGCTTTCAGCTTCTCGTTGTTAAGTATGATGTTAGCTTGGGTTTGTCATATATGGCCTTTATGATGTTGAGGTACTTGCCGTCTATACCCATTTTGTTGAGAGATTTAATCATGAATGGATGCTGAATTTTGTCAAATGCTTTTTCAACATCTATGGAGATGATCATGTGGTTTTGTTCTTGTTTTTGTTGATGTTGTGGATGATGTTGATGGATTTTCGAATGTTGTACCATCCTTTCATCCCTGAGATGAATCCCACTTGATCATAGTGTATGATCCTCTTGGTGTATTTTTGAATTTGGTTTGGTAATATTTTGTTGAGTATTTTTGCAACTACAATCACCAGGCATTGGTCTGTAGTTTTGTTTTTTGGTGAGGTCTTTGCCAGGTTTTGGCATTAGAGTGATGCTGGCTTCATACAATGAGTTTGGAAGTATTCCCTCCTCTTCTATTTTTTGAAAAACTTTAAGGGGAATGGGTGTTATTTCTTCTCTATATTTCTGGTAGAATTCAGAGTTGAATCCATCTGGTCTGGGGGTTTTGTCTAGTGTAGTTTTTTGATTACCAATTCAATTTCATGGCTGGTGATTGGTTTGTTTAGTTTTTCTGTTTCTGGTTTAGTTAGCTTTGGAAGGTTGTATTTTTCTAAGTTGTCCATTTCTTCTAGGTTTTCCAGCTTGTTAGCATGTAGATTCTCATAATATTCTCTTATAATTCTTTGTATTTCTGTGGGGTCTGTCATGATTTTTCCTTTCTCATTTCTGATTCTGTTTATGTGTGTAGATTCTCTTTTTCTCTTAATAAGTCGGGCTAGGGGTTTATCTATTTTGTTTATTTTTTCAAGGAACCAGCTCTTGGTTTCATTGATTTTTTCTATTGTTTTATTCTTCTCAATTTTATTTATTTCTTCTCTGTTCTTTATTATATCCCTCCTTCTAGTGACTTTAGGCCTCATTTGTTCTTCTTTTTCCAATTTCAGTAATTGTGTCTTCAGACTGTTTATTTGGGAATGTTCTTCCTTCTTTAAATAGGCCTGGATTTCAATATACTTTCCTCTTAGACCTGCCTTTGCTGCGTCCTACAGAAGTTGTGGCTTTGTGTTATTGTTGTCATTAGTCTTCATATTTTCTTCGATTTCTGTTTGATTTGCTTGTGAACCCATTGATTAATTAGGAGAATGTTGTTAAGTCTCCATGTATTTGTGAACCTTTTTCTTTTCTTTCTAAAATTTAATTCTAGTTTTATAACCTTTATCATCTGAGAATTTTGTTGGTAGAATTTCAATATTTTTGAATTTACTGAGGATTCTTTTTGTGTCCTAGTATGTGGTCTATTCTGGAAAATGTTCCATGTGCACTTGAGAAGAATGTGTTTCCTACTGCTTTTGGGTGCAGAGTTCTCTAGCTGTCTGTTAGGTCCATCTGTTTTAGTGTGTTGTTCAGTGCCTCTGTGTCTTTACATATTTTCTGTTTGGTTGATCTGTCCTTTGGAGTGAGTGGTGTGTTGAAGTCTCCTAAAATGAATGCATTGCTGTCTGTTCCCTCCTTTAATTCTGTTAGTACTTGTTTCACATGTGCCGGCACTCCTGTATTGGGTGCACATATATTTATAATGGTTATATCCTCTTGTTGGATATACCCTTTTATCATTATGTAATGTCCTTCTTTATCTCTTGCTACTTTCTTTGTTTTGAAGTCTATTTTGTCTGATACAAGTACTGCAACACCTGCTTTTTTCTCCTTGATGTTTGCATGAAATATCTTTTTCCATCCCTTCACTTTTAGTCTGTGTATATGTTTCGGCCTGAGGTGAGTTTCTTGTAGGCAGCATATAGATGGGTCTTGCTTTTTTATCCATTCTGTTACTCTGTGTCTTTTGATTGGTGCATTCAGTCCATTTACATTTAGGGTGATTATCGATAGATATTTACTTACTGCCATTGCTGGCTTAAGATTCATGCTCACCAAAGGTTCAAGGGTTGCTTCTTTCCTCTCTAACAATCTAACTTAACTTTCTTGTTAAGTTATTGTAAACACAGTCTGATGTTTGTTTATTTCTCTCCCTTTTTATTCTTCCTCCCCCATTCTCTATATACTAGGTGTTTTATTCTTTGCCTTTAGTTTGTTTTGGATGGTCTGCTTTCTTTGCTATGATTTTATTTTCCCTGGTGACATCTTTTTAGCCTTATGTGTGCTTCCCTCTAGAGCAGTTTCTTTAAGATGTCCTGTAGAGGTGATTTATGGGAGGCATATTCTCTCAGCTTTCGCTTGCCTGGAAATTGTTAATCCCTCCGTCATATTTAAATGATAATCGTGCTGGATACAATATTCTTGGTTCGAGGCCCTTCTGTTTCATTATGTTAAATATATCATGCCATTCTCTTCTGCTCTGTAAGGTTTCTGTTGAGAAGTCTGATGATAGTCTGATGGGTTTTCCTTTGTAGGTGATCTTTTTTCTCTCTCTAGCTGCCTTTAATACTCTTTCCTTATCTTTGATCTTTGCCATTTTAATTATTATGTGTCTTGGTGTTGTCTTCCTTGGGTCCCTTGTGTTGGGAGATCTGTGGGCTTCTGTGGACTGCGAGACTATTTCCTTCCCAGCATGGGGAAGTTTTCAGCAATTGTTTCTTCAAAGACACTTTCTATCCCTTTTTCTCTCTCTTCTTCCTCTGGTAGTCTATAATGTGAATATTGTTCTGTTTGGATTGGTCACACAGTTCTCTTAATATTCTTTCATTCCTAGAGATCCTTTTATCTCTCTCTGCCTCACCTTCTCTGTATTCTTGTTCTCTGATTTCTATTGCATTAACAGTCTCTTGCATCTCATCCAGTCTGCTGCTAAGCCCATTGATGGCTTTTCTCATTTCCTAATTGTCTTTCCTGACTTCCCTCACTTCCTCCCTCTGCTCTTGCATATTTCTCTGTAGATCCATCAGCATGGTTATGACTTTTATTCTGAATTCTTTTTCAGGAAGATTGTGCATTTCCATCCCTTCAGGTTCCCTCTCAGGTGCTGTTTGGGTCTGGGTGATCTTTGTACCATATTCCTCTCTCTTTTAATGGTGATAGAAGTGGTTGCTGGTAGGTGCCATGTATGTCAGCTGGGCTCTTCAAGACTTAGAAAGACAAAAACAAAAAAGAAGGAAGAGAAAGAAAAGAGAGAAAAGAAAGAAAGAAAAGAAAGAAAAGGAAAGAAAGGCGAAAAAAAACAACGCCCTGGAGTGGATTTTGTAAGGATGCTGTAGGTGGCACTGTTGCTCCGCTATTCCGCAGCCATCGCTGCACTGCTCTTCGTAGCTCTGGCCAGGGCAGGAATGAATGGGAGACTTTTTTTCTCTGTGTAAAGTTTCAGTGTGGTACCTTTTCCCAGTCGCCAGGCAAGGGGTCCGAAATTCCTCAGGATTCCAAGCCCGCTGGGCTGAGCATGCCGGGATGATCGTGTTCCCTCGCTGGGCCCCCTGCCTCTCCAAGACCACTAAAGGCAGCACGTGCTTTTCTCTTGTCCCAGGGCGCTTGCTGCAAGGACCCGGGCGCCTTCCCAGCTCAAAACCTGCACCTTCTGTCTCTCCAATATCCGATGCACCACGCGATGTGTGTCAGCACTCCAGGTGCAGATCACCGGGGCTGGTTATTTTGCGGGCCTGCACCTCCACTCCCTTCTGGCTCTGAATCCTCTCCTCCCTCAGGTGCGCTGGGGTGGGGGAGTGCTCGGGTCCTGCCGGGTTGCGGGTCAGTATCTTACCCCCCTCATGGGGAGCCGAGTCTTCTCAGGCGCAGATGCAGGCTGTGCACTGTCCTGTAATTCTGGTCTCTCTTTTAGGGGTAGTTGTATTTGCTGTATTTTCATAGATTTTATGGTTTTGGGTGGAGATTTCTGCTACCCTGCTCACGCCGCCATCTTCCCGGAACCTCTTATATATAGTGTTCTTTTTTAGTACATTAAATTATTGCACAGTAACAAGAATATTTTAAATTCGTGTGTGGATTTGTGTGTATATGTGTCTGAGTATATTTTTTGAAACCTTTTCGTCTTTTTCCTGTTGGTCATCACATCACGAATTGTGGACTTGTCTTCAATTCGTTCTTTACCTTTCTATTGGGTTTCTTCCAATTTGAGTTAAGAAAACTAAATTTATTAGTTAAAGTCCAAACTTTGCGTTAGTTTGTTGTGTGTGTGCATTGGGAATGGGGCAGGAATTAAGCCAGTACATGAATTTTTGTTTTGGTGTTCTTCTTTGTATGTTTGAATGTATAACTTGCATTTTGGTTACTCTGGTACTTTTACTTTCTGTCTAGGTTTATGTGTTCTGTTACTGATATAGTAATTTGATAACATAGAAGTTATATATGTTATATATATATAACTATATCTATATATAAGAGGGGTATAATGCTAGCCACTGGGTGATTCTATGCAAAGTTCAGTTGTATTTATCAATTCAATTAGAAAAATAAATCAAGGCAGTTTATTTTAGTATTCATTAAAAATACCTGAGCTGGCAGATTTGTAAGCTTTTCAGAATGTTTTCTTCTAAAACACATTTTAGTGTTTTATCGAAGTGAAAAACAATTCTAGAATGAAAGATAAGATTTTTCTAGGAAAATATTCAAGCAAAAAACCTTTGCCTTAGTTCTCTGATCAAGAATAAATTGCATTTCTTTTAGAGATGTTTTTCTCCCCAAGCTTTCTCTCTCTTAATATCTTTATAAGTTACATTGCCACCTACTGGCAGCCTCCAATATGCCATCCATGCTTTGGGTCTCCAAACTAGGTAAGACACTTTTAAACAGAAACCTGGTCACCAACATTGTTGGAAATATACTCTAATTCTTTTTCTAAATATATATGATACAGTGATAGCTCTTTAATATATCTGGACTTTTTTTTTTAATTAGTAAAATGGAGACTTCGAACATATGTAACTTCATTTTAGGACTGATGTAATAGCCTTTATTTTACATCTCTCTGCATTACACTTTGGTAATATTACATCATAACATAACCTTTTGTTGATAGATCAGAAGCTTCCTTCTGTGTGTTTGATGAAATTAAAATTATACAAAATAATGGCCAAATTATAATATTCTGTTCATTTTAGATTTAGAAAGTTAAAATATGTCCTGAATTAGATTAGAAATAGAGTTAGTTTTAATTCATATTTCAGTAGTATCTGTTCTGGGTAACATAAAAAAGAAACAATCAAATTCAAAGGGAATTTTCAGACTAAAGAAACGCACGTAACTCCAAAATGATGAGTTGTGGTGTTTACTCTTTGAAGTCAGTAAATAAGTCCTTGGCTTACTTTTAACATAATGGCTATACAACTTAGATCATTCTGTAAATATCTAAATTCAGTGTGATAGTGGGAGGAGCAGAAAGTAAATTTACATCTTTTAGTTGGAACACAAATACATTAACTGTCAATTTTAATTATTATAGAAAATGACATGTTCATGTCAAAAGTTATCTTACTTAATGTTATTAATGGGTTTAAAAGTCCCCTCTCTTGTCCCAAAAATCTCAACTTGGAGAAAGTAAAATTAAGTTATAAAATTGCACTTAGGAAATTAGTGAGTACATTGGAGGGCATACCTAAGTGAGGTAACTGACTTTTCAGAGCTGTACAGAATAAAATAAATAGTAATAATATAATGCATATAAACATTCAGCTTGCACTTTAATGTTTTAAGAGAGAATGCTTCTTAAATAAAATTTAAGATACATTTACTCATTTTTTACCTATATGTTAATGTACTGGCTGCTTTATTATATTTTTACATTATTCTAAGAGTTATTTTTTTATCAATAAGATATCTTAACCACCCACTTATTAATTTTCCAATTCCTGCTCCTTCTTTTAAAAGTGAATGTTATTGTCTGTTTCTGCTCTTTTCTTTCATTTTCAGTCCATGACAGTAATCTCAGGAATTATATACCCTCCTTTAAGGAAGAAAAATTTGTGCTTGTTTTCTTATAAAATATATTCCATATGTAATGAATCAAATAGAGTATTTAAATATTATAATTATTTCCCTTAAGCAATGCTTTTTCTTATTCCTGATTTCTCTCAAAATAATAAATAATACACTATATTGTTGTTTGAATGAGATGCCTATTTAACTACATCAGAGTAATATTTATTGGGAGTTTTGGTATATGCAATTTACTGTTAATGATCAAACACTCTCATTGAATACAATTCTATTTTAAGGATTTTGTGATATTGCATTAAATCATTTTATTTCTTTCATGGATGAAATTACTATGGTCTTAGAGTGTATGAGACCACTGAAGGAATCTGTGAATGTTCCTCTTTAAAATAATGCACACAAAAATTTCATGACCCTCCTCAAATCCATCCAACTTTACTTTGTTAAATACCATATATTTTAGGGTACAAGAGTGGCTTAAATAAATGGAAGATGAAAATATTCTGCTCTGAAATGATACATTAGGTATTCACTTGAGAAATTACACCACCAATAAAAACATGAATAACAACAAATTAAAAATTCAGGGTTATTATAAATTCTTCATATAAAAGGAATATCCACTCTGTCAAGAAAATGATTGTTCTGATATGGATTAGGCCTTTCAAGGATCTCAAATGACTGTACAACCTTGAAGAGTAGGTAGGCACACCTGGACACTGATGGCAAATACTGACACACAGTATTATCCATTGGATTGGTCAAATCTTGGACAGCATCCTCTATTCATGCAAATATTCCAAATAGTTTTCTTTTGGAGATAATTTGACTACAGTTTACACAAATTTGACAAGTTAATGAAAAACTTCTCATTTATACTCCTGGATAGTTATTTTTCATTTCTGTTTTCTTACTGTAGCATGGAAAATACTTAACAGTAGTATTAACGAAAAAGCAATCAATTAAGAACAAAATGTATTCATTCTGTGGAAATGAAAATCACAAACACTGAAAATTTTTGTGACTTGCTGCTTATTCTAAGACTGCATAATTTGGAAAGAAGTTCAAAAAAATGAGACATCATAAAACAGATTTCTTCCTCACATTCCCAGCTGATTAAGTCTGAATGAAAACTAAAAGCATTCACTAAAACACATTCTAATGGTCTCATTTGATAACAAAAATTTTGCTGACTTGAGGATGAAGAAATAATTTTCTTAGATAATCCAGTCACAGAATAACATTGTGGGATGAGAAGACCCATTTGGTTTGATGAAAACACTGTACCTTTGTCATTAAAGAATTTTCATTGGGCATGTCCAGGATAGGTGTGTCCTCCACCTTTTTCCACCCTCTAAATCTGGAGTTCCCTGGAATTTATGGGCCAAATTTGGCCTCAGTGCTCAGTTGTGCCTTTCCATTTTTCAGTTTACTGGGTGTTACATAAGAATTGAAGGAAGTCGATGCAAACTTGAGAAACAGGTTGCTCTACTACTTCCCCTTGTGGTGAAGTAATTCTGTTATGTGAAAGTACTTGAAAGTACATTAAGTGCTAAGAAGTTTCAGTCTTCAGCTGACTCAACCTCTAAATAGCCTTTGCCCAATTTGTCAGTCACTTTCTCTTTCCTGAAACACTTTTCTCCACTTAGCTGCCAAGATCCCACATTCCTTTAGTGTTCTATCTACTTCCTTGATCTTTCCTTTTTTGCCTTTTCTGGTTCTTCCTCCTCTTCCCACCCTCTAAATTAGGATTTTCCTGGAATTTTATCCTCAAACTTCATCTTTTCATCTTTAGTCACCTCCTAAGTGATTGCCTTAGCTCTCAAGGCTATGAGTACCTTATATATACGAACTTCTTGTCAGTTTTTTATCTTTAATTCCAAAACAGTTCTCTGAACTCCAGACTCTGTTTTGAACTGCAGATTTGTCAATACTTAAATGTCTTACAGGTTTCTCAAACTTCAACATGACTACAGCTAAACTCCTAATTTTTGTCTCCAAATTTATAGTCCTTCATTGATCTCCATTTCATGAAATGGCATCACCAGATACCTACTTCCTCAAACCAGATATATTAATATCAGTCTTGACTTCTACTTTTTCTCATACCCAGTGAGATTAGTCAATTTCTTTTAAGTATACTTAAGTTATTTTAACTTAGGATATATCCCAAATCCAACCACTGCTTCTACCTTATTCTAAGCCATCTTTTTTTCCCCCAATATATTCTTCACTAATATCCAGAGAAATCCTTTTAAAACAGGTCAGATAATGTTACTTCTCTGCTTATAACATACCAGTGTCCTTCTAGTGGTAATAATAAGCAGAAAATCCAAAGTTTCTGCCATAGCCTGCATGACCCTACATAAAGTGGTTCTTGAGATTATCTCTCCAATTTCATCTAATATTTTCTTTCCCACCAACTCAACCTACTGTCTTTCACTATTTTTTGTACATAAGTCTAGAATATTTCTGGCTTGAAGCCCTGACACTTTTTGATTTTTGATCCATACGTCTGAAAAGATTTCGCCCCAAATATTTGAATGACTTGATTTCTTATTTTAAGTCTGTCCTCGAGTACTACCACCACAGAGTCCCTCCTTGATTACCATATAAAAAATAATACCTTCATCTACTCTCCTTATTCTGTTTTACCCTCATTACTAACACTGTTAGAGTACCTATTATTTGTTTGTTTATTTTTGTCTTCCTGGACATAATGCATCAAGGCCTTAATCTATATTATTTAACATTATAACCTAAACATGTGCCTGGCATATTGTAGGTACTTAATGAATATTGGTTAAATGAATGGATGGATGGATGGATGAATGAATATAAGTACAAATACATTTCCAATTATAGGCTTACTATAAAGTATGTTGCGCTAAACACAAAGATAACCAATATCACATGTAGTTAACCGCATCGTAACTTAATGATTAGAGCATTTCTCTGAAGTTTTGTTAATAAAAGTCCCATTATTTTATCAATCTGAACAATTTTATGTAATAAGCAAGCAACATTGGTCTTTCATTTTTCTCAGCCATTACTATTATTACATTACATAACTAGAATCATCTAGTTTTCCTTGTTCTGACATTGGGAAATTTAAAATAATGATGAAGTTTTAACTAATCAATCTGAATTTTCTTCCTAGTGTTTAAATTCTTTTTTAAGAAGTCTAAATGTAGATAAAACTCTCTGATAAATTTTTACTACTGATCATTCATGATATGATCATTTTTAATGTTTGCTTATCTATATATTAGCTAGCTAGGACTGCTATCACGAAATACCAAAGGCTCGATAGATTAAACAACAGAAATTTGTTTTCTTACAGTCCAAGACAACCAAGCAAATTTTGCTTGAGACATCTCTCCTTGCCTTGCAGAATACCGCCTTCTTACTGTTTTCACATGGCCTTTCCTCAAAGTGTGCACATCCTTAGAGTCTCTGTGTATCCAATTTCCTTTTTACAAGGACACCAGCCAGATTAGATAAAGGCTCATCTAAGGTGGGGGTGGGGGCTTATTTTATTAATTACCTCTTTAGAGGCCCTTTGGCCAATGTAAGCACTAGATCTGCTTTTGTCTTTTCATATCATAGTTTGTTTTGTATGTTCTAGAATGCAGTTATCTTCATCAGAGCTAAAACCCTAGGTTAAATTCATTCAGTGTGATAAATGTTTTCAGAGCTCATGAATCAGTAAGTAGGTTAGATTATAGTGGACATTTGAAATGGTAGTTGGTTTCAAGGGACTATGGGAAGGAGAGCAGACATGACAGAGTTGAAGTTCTGAAATCACCTTTCCCTAAATTCATGTCCCAAATCATCTTGCCTCCGAGAACTTAAAGTTTATTGCTGTTTAGTATCTGTAACAGACAGAATTTTGGCCCAATGAACTTTACCTCCTGCTACCACACTTGTGAATATAATACATGACAAAAGTGACTTTGGAAATGTAATTAAGATTACTAATCAATTAACTTCAAGATAAAGTGATTAGTGTGGATTATCCAGGTGGGCCCAGTGTAATTACATGCATCCTTAAAAGTAAAGAATTCTCCTAGATGAGGACAGAGAAGGATGTCAAAGAGCTTTGAAAATGAATGTAAAGGGCTTAAAGATGTAGGAGGGATGTGTGAGAAGGAATGTGGGCAGCTTAGAGGAGCTAAGAATGACTCCCAGACAATAGTCAGCAAGAAAAGAGGATGTTAGCCCTATAAGTACAAGGAATTGGATTTTATCCAACTTTACTGATCCTGGAAGTTGATTCTTCACCAGATCCTGCAGATAGGAGCCCAGACAGATGATCCTTTGAATTCTGCTTTGTGAAACCCTGAGCAGAGTATCCAGTTGAGCCATGCCATACTTTTGACTGTCAGAACTATGAACTCATAAATTTATGCTGCATGAATTTGTTAAGTTTGTGGTCTATTGTATGGTAGCAATAGAAAAACTAATGCAGTCCTTTGATACTAAACACAAATAAGCTCAGATGACCATTTTCTACTTTACTGTGGGTCAAGGAGAGAAATACCTCTTTCTGTGGAGAAAATTCATCCTGATAGGCAGAAGTGCAGGAAATCTTTTCTTTACTTTATTCCTTAATTCACCCATTTATTCATTCATTCATTCAACAAATATCTATAGATGTCTAGAATATGCAAAAGATTAATTAAATGCTGGAAATATGTCAGAGATTAAAAAATTCATGGTCCCATTATCTTATACCATATACAAAGAGTAACTCAAAATGGAGTAAAGAAAAATATAACTGAAATCATGAAACACCTAGAAGAATATGTGGTAAGCTCCTTGGTATCAGTTTTCATGATCTTTTTTATTGTTGGATCTGACTCTGAAGGAAAGGAAACAAAAGCAAAAATAAGCAAATGGAACTACATCACAATAAAAACCATTGTACAGTGAAGGAAACCATCAACAAAACAAAAAGGGAATCTACTGAACAACAGAAGATATTGGCAAATCATATATCCTTTTTCAAATAAAGGGCTACTATCCAAAATATATAAAGATTCATACTATTCAATAACAAAAATCCCCAACTGATCTGATTAAAAATAGGAAGATGATCTGAATAGATGTTTTCCAAAGAAGACACACAGATGGCTAACAGGCACATGAAAAGATACTCAAGATCACTTATCGTCAGGGAAATGCAAATCAAAATCACAGTGAGATATCACATCACACCTATCAGAATGGCACTATCAAAAAGATGAGAAGTAACAAGTGATGGTGAGGATGTGCAGAAAAGTAAACCCTCATACACTGATGGTGGAATGTAATTGGTGCAGCCTTTATGGAAAAGAGTGTGAAAGTTCCTCACAAAATTTAAAAACCGAAATACCATATGAACCAACACTTCCCCTACTGGGAATCTATCTAAAGAAAACAAAAATGCTATTAAAAAGTATATGTGCACCCCTATATTTATTACAGCATCATTTAAGTTGCCAAGTTATAGAAACAACTTGAGTCCATCAATGAATGAATGCATAAAGAAGATGTACACATACACACACACAAAGGAATACTACTCAGCCATAAAAAGAATGAAATCTTGCCATTTGCAATGTGGGTGGACCTTGAGGATATTATGCTAAGTGAAATAAGTCAGACAGAGAAAGACAAATACCTTATGATTTCACTCATATGTGGAATCTAAAAAACAAAGCAAAAAAAATCAGACTCAGATACAGACAACAGATTGGTGGTTGCCAGAGGGGAGGGAGCTTGGGGAATCAAAGTGAGTGAAGGGAATTGGGGACAAACCTTCAATTAAAATAAAATGAGTCATGGGGATTTGACGTAAAGCATGGGCAATATAGTCAATAATATTCTATTAGCTTTGTACAGTGACAGACGGCAACTAGACTTATGGTGATCATTTCTCAATGTATACAAATGCTAAATCACTAAGTTATACACCTGAAACTAATATAATAATGTATGTAAATTATACCTCAATTAAAAAACAGAATATGGTCCCTGTCCACATATACTGATATTCTAGTGGGGAAAATAGAAATTAAATGAATAACTTTATGTAATGTTGTAGAGAGTTATTAAGTTGTCTCCCAATGATCCGAGCCTTCTGTGTTCATACTTTGTGCTATGTGGTATTTCTGCTACTTACAACAAAAGGTGAAGTCCGTCTCTCCCCTCCCTTGAATCTGGGGTGGCCTTGTGACCTGCTTTGGCTAACAGATGAGACAGAAATTTAATATATGAATTCTGGATCATAGGTGTTAAGATGCTTATAGGTTCCATCCTTGTACTCTGATAATACTATCCTGAGAATACCACGAATAGAAGAAAGCCAGTCTAGTATACTAGAGAATCAGTGTTATCAGTCAGCATCAACTTTCAGACCTGTGTATTTTGTTCTGGCTAGTTGAGTGAGTCTGAGAGAGACCAGCAGATGAAATACATGACCATCTCATAGAATGTAAACAATAATATTTTTTTTTGTTTATTTGTTTATTTTGAAGTCATTGAATCTGGAATGGATTATTACCTAGGAGTGAGTAAGTGATATATATAATCAGATTATTAAAATTGGATTATTTTTTGCAAAGGAGAATTCATAAGAAAATCTCATTCAAGGTGTCTAAGAGATGGTGTAGTTGCATTCTGAAGGCTGAATAAGAACTTTCAAGTTGAAGGGTGGATATGTTGGAGTTGGGGGGATTGAAAGGGTACTACATCATTTGAAGCAGAATAACGTAACTGGAGTTGAAGTCACAAGTTTGAGAAACCAAAATAAGTGAAAAGAAGTATGTGTGACTGGGAATCAAGGAAGACAGTGGTGGGAAATAAGGCCTGTGAAGTTGTGTTGGGAATTTTATTAGGTACTATGAGAGGTGTAAAGGTGTGGTTATTTCCCCAGAAAAGCATCTTATAGCAGCACTATTGGGGGAGAAGGATAGACATGTTTTGACATAATGGAATACAAACCTGGGGGAAATAACTAATTTACCATAACTTGTAAGGACTTTGAGTATAGAAGACAGAAGCAATTTATCAAAGTGCTCTAAGATTATCCTGATGGCAACCTTTAACCCAGAACCACAAGGAAAAGCCACTGGACCAGCTACTACTAAAATACATATAAGCTCCTGTTCTGCATGAAGAAGCAAAGATTTTTACTTTTTATGTTTTTTCTTCCACTCAAACAACAACACAAATATTAACAAGACTGAAACAATGTAGGGTCTTGGAAGTATTTTTAGTAACATTGTTTTAAGAATCTTAGTGGTCAAATCTTTCATTTTGTACATGAAGAAGCATCTTTCAGAAAGGTAGACTGATCTGCATGGGGTTTTCAAGCTAAACACTAATGGAACTCAGAGTAGAAATCAGGTCACCTGAATTCCATGTTTTTTCTAGGATTTGCTTCTGTTGGTTATTTAGTTGCCTCATACTTGAGGGGCACTTGGTTAAGGACTTCTTAAAAGCAGACTTGCCTCATGAGGCTTTCCTCGAAGAATGTTTTAAGATGAAAGTCACTTTTGTGCCTATTTTTGGTCACTTGGTTAACAGTTAAAGGACAGTTAACCATGAACTTTATTCTGAATCTATGCTCCATTTTCTTTAAGATCTCCTTACCAGGCTGACTAAGAGGGAATTTGGAAATCTCATCACTCAGGTAGCATGATTTCAGTGGCTGATTGCTCCCTTGGTCAATGTTCAATGGAAGGTGAAATCTTTCAAAAGGGCTAAAAATAAGTTATTGAAAATTTATAATTCATTGGAAAGAAACAAAAAAAGATATAAATACATTTTTTGTATGTAAAAAGTTTACAAACAAACTTTTTCTCAGTGTCATATAGAGTATTTTCCATTTAGTTTCTTCACATTTTGTTAAATTGGAGATGTTGGTGGACAATATCAAGTGAAGAAGACCTCCTCTTAACTACCACTGTGGGCATTTGGACATTTTCTAGGACCATTTTCCTTTCTTTCTTTCTTTTTTATTTTATTAAGGTATCATTGATATACACTCTTTAAACTTTTTATTTTTTATTTTTTAAGGTATCATTGATAGACACTCTTCTGAAGGTTTCACAAGAAAAACAATGTGGTTACTACATTCACCCGTATTATCGAGCCCCTCCATACCGCATTGCAGTCACTGTCCATCAGTGTAGTAAGAAGCCACAGAGTCACTACTTGTCTTCTCTGTGCTACACTGTCTTCCCCATGACACTCCCCAAACCATGTGAACTAATAATAATACCCCTCAATCCCTTTTTCCATCCCTCTCCACC
The DNA here is from genome assembly GCA_032199065.1 of Smutsia gigantea. Lineage (NCBI taxonomy): Eukaryota > Metazoa > Chordata > Mammalia > Pholidota > Manidae > Smutsia > Smutsia gigantea. The sequence goes on along the minus strand of JAVSCE010004166.1, from coordinate 10,145 downwards.
CGCCATCCCCAATCCCTCCCTTTTGGTAACTGCTAGTACCTTCTTGGAGTCTGTGAGACTGCTGCTGTTTTGTTCCTTCAGTTTTGCTTTGTTTTTATACTCCACAAATGAGAAAAATCATTTGGTACTTGTCTTTCTCCACCTAGCTTATTTCACTGAGCATAATACCCTATAGCTCCATCCATGTTGTTGCAAATGGTAGTATTTGTTTTATTCTTATGGCTGAATAATATTCTACTGTGTATATGTACCACTTTTTCTTTATCTATTCACCTATTGATGGACATTTAGGTTGCTTCCATATCTTGGTTATTGTAAACAGTGCTGTGATAAACATGGGGTACATATGTCTTTTTGAATCTGAGATCCTGCTTCCTTTGGGTAAATTCCTAGGATTGGAATTTCTGGGTCAAATAATATTTCTATTTTCATTTTTTTGAGGAACCTCCATATTGCTTTCCACAATGGTTGAACTAATTTACATTCCCACCAGCAGTGTAAGGGGGTTCCCCTTTCTCCACATCCTTGCTAGCATTTGTTGTTGCTTGTCTTTTCGATGTTGGCCATCCTAACTGATGTGAGGTGATATCTCATTGTGGTTTTAATTTGCATTTCCCTGATAATTAGTGATGAGGAGCATCTTTACATGTGCCTGTAGGCCATCTGAATTTCTTCTTTTGAGAAGTGTCTGTTCAAATCCTCTGCCCATTTTTTAATCGGGTTATTTGTTTTTTGGGTGTTGAGGCATGTGAGTTCTTTATATATTGTAGATGTTAACCCCATGTTGGATATGCCGTTTACAAATATATTCTCCCATACTGTAGGATGCCTTTTTGTTATACTGATGTTGTCCTTTGCTGTACAGAACCTTTTTAGTTTGATGTAGTCCCACTTGTTCATTTTTGCTTTTGTTTCCCTTGTCCAAGCAGATGTGCTCAGAAAAACGTTGCTCATGTTTACATTCAAGAAATTTTTGCCTATGTTTTCCTCTAAGAGTTTTATGGTTTCAGGTCTTTGATCCATTTGAGTTTACTTTTGTGTATGGAGTTAGACAATAATCCAGTCACTCTCTTGCATGTAGCTGTCCAATTTTGCAAACACCAGTTGTTGAAGAGGCTGTTGTTTCCCCATTGTATATCCATGGCTCTTTTATCATATATTAACTGGCCATATATGCTTGGGTTTATATCTGGACTCTCTATTCTGTTCTATTGATATATAGGTCTGTTATTGTGCCACTAACAAATTGTCTTGGTTACTGTGCATAGAGCTTGAAGTTGGGGAGTGTAATCTCCCCAGCTTTATTCTTCCTTCTTAGGATTGCTTTGGCTATTCTGGGTCTTTTGTGGATCTATATGAATTTAAGAATGATTTATTCTAGTTTGCTTAAGAATGCTGTTGGTATTTTGGTAAGGATTACATTGAATCTGTATATTGCTTTAGGCAGGATGGCCGTTTTGAAAATATGAATTTTTCCTATCCATGAGCATGGGATTTATTTCCGTTTATTGGTGTCTTCTTTAATTTCTCTCATGAGTATCTTGTAGTTTTCAGGGTATAGGTCTTTCACTTCCTTGGTTAGGTTTATTCCTTGGTATTTTATCCTTTTTGATGCAGTTGTGAATGGCAGTTTTCCCGATTTCTCTTTCTGCTAGTTAATCATTAGTATATAGGAATACAAAGGATTTCTATGTGTTGATTTTGTATCCTGCAGCTTTGCTGAATTCAGTGATTAGTTCTAGTAGTTTTGGGGTGGATTTTCAGGGTTTTTTTTATGTACAATATGATGTCATCTGCAAACAATGACAGTTTAACTTCCTCCTTACCAATCTGGATGCCTTTTATTTCTTTGTGATGTCTGACTGCTATGGCTAATATCTCTGGTATTATGGTGAATAAAAGTGGAAGAGTAGGCATCCTTGTCTTGTTCCCAATCTTAAAGGAAAAGCTTTCAGCTTCTTGCTACTAAGTATGATGTTGGCTGTTGATTTGTTATGTACGGCCTTTATTATGTGAGGTACTTGCCCTCTCTTCCCATTTTGTTGAGAGTTTTTATCATGAATGGGTGTTGAATTTTGTCGAATGCTTTTTCAGCACCTATGGAGTTGATCACATGATTTTGGTCCTTCTTTTTGTTGACGTGGTGTATGATGTTGATGGTTTTTGTAATATTGTACCATCCTTGCATCCCGGGAATAAATCCTACTTGATCATGATGGATGACCTTTTTGATGTATTTTTAAATTCTTGCTAATATTTTGTTGAGTATTTTTAAATCTATGTCATCAGGGATACTGTTCTGTAATTTTCTTTTTTTGTGGTGTCTTTTCCTGGTTTGGGTATTAGAGTGATTCTGGCCTCATAGAATGAGTTTGGAAGTATTCCCTCCTCTTATACTTTTGGAAAACTTTAGAATGAGTTTAGTTCTTCAATAAATGCTTGATAAAATTCAGTGGTGAAGCCATCTGGTTCAGGGTTTTATTCTTAGGTAGTTTTTTGGTTGCCAATTCAATTTTGTTGCTGGTAATGGTCTGTTCAGATATTATGTTTCTTCCTGGTCAGTCTTGGAAGGTTGTATTTTTCTAGGAAGTGGTCCATTTCTTCTAGGTTACCCAATTTGTTAGCATATAATTTTTCATAGTATTCTCTAATAATTCTTTGTATTTCTGTGGCATCCATAGTGATTTTTCCTTTCTCATTTCTGATTCTATTATATGTGTACACTCTCTTTTTTTCTTGACAAATTTGGCTTGGGGTTTATCAATTTTGTTTGTTTTCTTGAAGAACCAGCTCCTGCTTTCATTGATTCTTTTTATTGGTTTATTCTTCTCGATTACATTTATTTCTGCTCAGTCTTTATTATGTCTCTCCTTCTACTGACTTTGGGCCTCATTTGTTCTTCTTTTTCTAGTAGCATTAATTGTATGTTTAGACTATTCATATGGGATTGTTCTTTTCTGAGGTAAGCCTGTATTGCAATATACTTCCTTCTTAGCAAAGCCTTTGCTGTGTGCCACAGATTTTTCGGTATTGAGCTATTGTTGTCATTTGTCTCCATATATTGCTTGATCTCTGTTTTTACTTGGTCATTGATCCATTAATTTTTTAGGAGCATGTTGTGAACACTCCATGTGTTTGTGGGCTTTTTGTTTTCTTTGCACAATTAATTTCTAGTTTCATACCTTTGTGGTTTGAGAAGCTGATTGGTACAATTTCAATCCTTCTGAATTTACTGAGGCCCTTTTTAAGGCCTAGTATGTGATCTTTTCTGGAAAATGATCCTTATGCACTTGAGAAGAATGTGTATCCTGCTGCTAATGGGTGGAGTGCTCTGTATATGTCTGTTAGGTCCACCTATTCTAATGTGTTGTTCAGTGCTTCTGTCTCCTTATTTTCTGTCTTGTTGATCTGTCCTTTGGAGTGAGTGGTGTGTTGAACTCTCCTAAAATGAATGCATTGCACTCTATTTCCCCTTTTAATTGTGTTAGTATTTGTTTCACATATGTAGGTGCTCCTGTGTTGGGTGCATAGATATTTATAACGGTTATATCCTCTTGTTGTACCAACCCCTTTATTATTATGTAATATTCTTTATCTCTTGTTACTTTCTTTGTTTGAAGTCTATTTCATCTGATATGAGTACTGCAACTCCTGCTTTTTTCTCTCTGTTACGCAAAATATCTTTTTCTATCCCTTTACTTTTAGTCTCTCTATGTCTTTGGGTTTGAAGTGAGTCTCTTTTAGGCAGTATATACACGGGTCTTGTTTTTTTATCCATTCAGTTCCAGCATCATTTTTCAATAACAGATCTGATGAGGGCAGTGCTGACAGTGTTATACTGAAACTGTAAGAAAACATGTTAGCACCAGAATCACATTTTCATTTATTGCTCTAAATATGGGCATTTTTTAAATGTCCTTTTCCTTTCTTGCATATGAGAGTTTTTACTTCCTAAAGGGATCATTTTAAAGAGAAAGCTTTTTCTGTTTATTTCAGACAACGGCTGTTTATATTTTTTCAGATTCTGTTCATGTAAAATTTAATGCATGAAAGGAAAAGGGAATCAAGATAAGGGAAAACATCAGCAGGAAATGATCTCTCTTTATATGTATTTGTTTGCTGACTGCCAATAAGGATCTGCATCATACCTTTCTTTTGTCTATCTTGTTATGCCAAACTTCCAATGCAACAGAAATGGGCTGAAGGATAGCCCAGCTTGACGCCTTTCCAAAATTACAAAATCCCTAAAGTCAGTCATTCAGACAGATATCTGTAGACAATACCTTGCTTTCAGTGAGAATTGATGCATGCAGTCCTGAATGCAAAAATACGTATCTACCAACAAAGAAAGAAATTTGATATTTCACATTTAAAGCTTTCATATGGCTTTTGTATTTTATGTAAGTTCTGAATTCATTATCAAATATAATCTTTTGAAATCAACTCAAAGTGCTGCCATTGGATAATTTAGGGTGGGGAGAACAAAGTGAAAACACAGTTGTTTAAAGTTTAAACAATATATTATTTTCAATTAAAATGTCTACATTATATTTCAGGTTTAGGTAGGAAATTATTTTACTCTGTGACTGAGCTTCTTAAGCCATAGGGCTTTTATGATGAGAGGCATGTACATAAAACATAAAGGAAGGCTTAAACTGTATGTAATCATACAGTCTTCTATTTTAAGGCATTTTGTGTATAATTTTCTGTGTGTGTGTGTGTGTGTGTGTGTGCATGTCTGTGTATATGTAGGTATATTTCAGAAGGGATTCTTTTAATTGCTTCTTATCAACCTATCTGGATCCAATTGTACTAACACTTTGTTCACCTTTCAACTTCATTAATGTTTTTCCATGGCTTGAAACAACATAAATTTGGCTTCTTCATGAAGAAGCTCATTTAGCTACAGCTTGATTGCAAGTAATTTGCCCTAAGTAACTCCATCTTTTAATTGTCTGTGTTTTTCCAATCTATAAACTGTAACTTCAGGTGGGCCATTTCTGTCTTACTGTTCTTTCCTTAGAAAAGCATGTCTAATAATTCCCATATCCTGTGGCTTTAACCATCCCTCAACCCATGAACACAAGGAATAGGATTTTCATGCAGCTATAATTGATTTTTGAAATAAATCCCTCAAATTTTTGGTATCTGGAAAGAGGTGAATCAAATATGATACACAAATGTTAATGTACTTTTTGTTATTTTAAGGGGAAGAGATAAGAAGGAAGAGAGGTCATCAGTCTCTATGATTGCTAATGACAACGGAAAGAAAGTTATTGATATCAGAGAGATGGTGAAAGGGAAGATTTTTTTTTTCCAGTACTAGTTTGGATACTCCCTAAATTATCTTTTTATTCTGGGAATACAGAAAGGTGTTTTGGCCATTCTGAACTGACATAATTTTTTCTAATGGAGATAAAAATAAGACATCACTACATATCTGGGTTTTCTCAAATCTATGCATAAAACACCCTTTTTAAGATAATATCATTGAAGTTCTATTATATGATACTCTTTCCACATTCATTTATTCCTTGCAACTAATCCATTTTACCTAAAGTATACCATAATGTATTATTTAGACAGCAATATATTCAGGTATAAATTATTATATATAGGTACACTACACATCTTTCTGATCTATACTTTTGTTTGCTTTATTCCAAAGCTAATTGATAAAATATAAAACAGCCTTCCTAGCCTCCCAAAAATACAAAGAAAAATGAATGTGTTTTCATTCCCAGTCTTGTATTTGTAATAAGTAACAGACACTTTCCTCATCTTTTTGTTCTCCACACAAGTGAGCATTTCTACTTCATTCTTACTTTAGAGGCCATACGTAGACATTTCAAATGTTTGAATATACACTTCTATAAAAAAGGGAATAAATATCAAGTCACTATATTGTACATATAAAACCAATATAATATTTTATATCAAATTTATTCTAATAAAAAAATTAAGTAAAAATTAAAAAAAAATAAATAGGAGACCTGTCACAAGTGTGATTCTGGTGCTAGAAAGATTAAAGATCCAAGGATTAGCATTTTAACATTTTGTTGTAAACCTAAGGTTGGATAATTGAATAATGATTTAATTAACATTTTGTACCACATTCTCTATAAAAAAGAAAAATTAAATTGAAAGAAATGGCATTGGGAGAAGAGTCTACCTATGTTAGAAGGTTCAGTTTACCATTTTAATTAAGATACACATTCTTAAAGATCAGACAAGTGAGATAAGCCACAGTTTACCTGAACTCTTTTATCCTGATTAGTGGGCAAAAAGACTTTGAGAGTTGTTTTGTTTTTGTTTCTTTTCTCTACAGAATATTTGAAACTCTAAGCTTGATCATCTCAGAAACTGTCTAAGTAATAATATCAGTATTTTACTACTGGTCCTTGCAGAAATTAAATAAGAAAAGTACAATTTGCTTTACCAGTTATTGAAGTGACTAGTGGTTTCAAAGTTAGATTCACAGTTGAGTTTTGAGATATTATACCTTCACTAACCTAAGTCTTTCTGAGCATACTGTTTAGTCTACCTCCTATAAATTTATGATTGTTTTCTCTGTAAACTTGAGCATTATAAAAGCAAAGACCTATGGGGTGGATCAACAAATGGATTCCACATATTATGGAACTTAAGGTGAGGTTCCTAGGTAGTGTGACAGTTGTACAACTGACACTGAACTCTCTGTATAGGGATATCAGATAAAAACTCAACAGCCCTTCTTTACAGTGCTATTAAAATGTGGTTCTGCCCCAAGCGATCTGGGTCCATGAAAACACTGTTTCTTTAGATAAATAAGCATCACATGCTAACATGTAATATATCATTAGAAATAAAAACAAATAAACCAACAACAACAACAAACTAGCAATGTTATATATGGACATAATCTTTTGGAAAATAATAACTAGAATGCTAATTTATTCATTCATTCACTCACTCAACAAAAATGTACTAAGCACCTGCTGTGTGCCAGGCCCACAGGAGACAAAGATGAAAACAAAAGGCAAGGTCCTATGAGACAAATATTTTAGTGGAAAGACTGAGACCAGTATGGATTGTGTGATGGTAGCTTGTTTTGGATAACTCAAAGAGGATCCCCTTGGAAAGTCTGTTTAGGGCCATTCTCTGTAAAAGGGCAACACTGATTGAGATTTCAAGTTAAAGGAATAGAAAGATAAATGATTATTTCAGGCAAATATTAGGAGTACACATGCTGCAATTCTGTTCTACCATTTATTGAATCATAGGAGCTCCTATCCTATACCACTACAGCTGTTTTTATACTACATGACTTTCTTTTACTCCAAGTTGTTTTAGTTTTTTTGTTATTTCCCATTACTTACCCCTCTGTTTTTCTCTTGGTTTATTCTCTCTTCTTTCTGTCCAAAATCAAATAAGGCAGTAGAATTTGAGAAGAACAATGTTAATATTCATTTTTCCATGTCACTGAATTAGTATATATGTAAAAACATTTGTTTCATATATATATAGTTATTATTCCTAATGCCCATAAACTATAAATGTCAGCTCAGTAAGACCAGAAACCAAATCCCCTGCTTCTCTTTTAGCTCACATTATCTGCATACTGGGAATGCACAGATGTCACACCACAAAACTCACAAGAGCTTATTCAGAAAAAAACTGTGGAAATGAGAAATAAACATATTTATTAGACACTGTAGTTAAGAACTCATGCATATATTTGTTACTAATACACAAGAAGAGTATATGTAGAGTCAGTGACACTTAAAAAATAAGCTATTTAAGTAAATAACTTCATGTTTATAACAGAAATTAGCATCTGATCTCAAATTTTCACTCTTATCCATATAGATCATTTTCCAAACCTCCTGGACAGGTTGAAATTCTTGTAAAATTAATTATTTGGAGTGCTGAAGCATTTTACTGGTAAGTCTCACAGCACAGTTATTTTTGGATGAGCATCAGAGGTTTGGGGATATTATCTGATTAGTCAAACATCTTAGATAATAGGTGGTGGGTGTTGCAGATCTTGTTTCTTATCAACTCTGACCCAAATTAAAATGCCAGAAATGCAATAATATTTTCCTGAGTCATGTCTTTTTCCATTAGTTTAAGAGTAATTTTATTTATTTTTTAATTCTGCAGTTCCCATGAAAACAGTTCTTTGAATCTGCACTTGATTATTAGTCTCACTTACTCTGTGCAACAGCAAGGATACTGTTTTCTTGGAAATATTTGAGACAGCCTCATGGTGAGCTATAAAGTTATTAATGTTGCTTGATATTTGCTTTGACAGCTGCTCTGTACTCTCTTTAATCATCTTCAACATGGTCCGTAGCTCTTTTCTCCCTCCATTTCACATTGGCCTATGCTGCTGAGAGAGGGTCATGCACGCAGAAAACCAGACAAATCCCTTTGCCTTTCATATTCTCTTAGGTTTTTCTGTTCTGCAAATTTAACTTCATTCATACATTTGTTCATTCAATAACTTATGTATTCAATATTTATCATATGCAAGGCCCTGGGTTAGGGGATGTTACATAAAAACAGAATTATGCTTTTAATAAGTAAATTAATATGTGTAATACATTAATAAACATATTTCTAATAGGCTGGCCAAGACAGGCTCTTAACAGGGTAGTGGCCTGTGACAAGTCCCATAACACAGAAGCTAAGAATGTGGGTTTTCGAATGAAACAGATATGGATTTGAATCATGATATCACAATTTACTAAAGCTATTTGAGCTCCTAAGCCACTTAATAACTTCTCACTTATTCCCAAACTTCAGTTTTGTAAAGTAGGAATAGTATTATATCTTCTTTAATGAAGATTAAATAAATGGAAGGCTAGGTCATAGTAAGGCTCTAATAAATGAAGATAGTGATTATGATGGAAGGAGTGTTAGACACAGAGGGACCACGTCACTTGTTTAGTCAACCAGCTGGGAACCAGTAAGCAAGAATATTAACGTGGAGGAGCTTCCCCAAAGACTAGGCTTTTAAGGAGACATGCTACTTCATTTTAGCTCACATTATGTTCTAGTGCACAGTGTAGTCGCTCACATCTACTAGGTTATGGAATGAATTGCTCCACGTTCATGTTCATTTACCATTCCAGGTGGATTCTTTTTTTTTTAATCTTTTTTATTTTGGTGTCATTAATATACAATTACATGAGCAACATTGTGGTTACTAGATTCCCCCCATTACCAAGTCCCCACCATATACCCAATTATAATCACTGCCCATCAGCATAGTAAGATGCTGTAAGAGTCACTACTTGTCTTCTCTGTGCTATACTGCTTTCCCCGTGCGACCCTCTACATTATGTGTGCTAATCGTAATGCCCCTATTCCCCTTCTCTCTCCCTTCCCACCCATCTTCCCCAGTCCCTTTCCCTTTGGTAACTGTTAGTCCATTCTTGGATTCTGTGAGTCTGCGCTGTTTTGTTCCTTCAGTTTTTGCTTTGTTCTTATACTCCACAGATGAGTGAAATCATTTGGTACTTGTCTTTCTCCACCTGGCTTATTTCACTGAGCATAATACCCTCTAGCTCCATCCATGTTGTTGCAAATGGTAGGATTTGTTTTCTTATGGCTGAATAATATTCCATTGTGTATATGTACCACCTCTTCTTTATCCATTCATCTACTGATGGACACTTAGGTTGCTTCCATTTCTTGGCTATTGTAAATAGTGCTGCGATAAACATAGGGGTGCATCTGTCTTTTTCAAACTGGGCTGCTGCATTCTTAGGGTAAATTCCTAGGAGTGGAATTCCTGAGTCAAATGGTATTTCTATTTTGAGTTTTTTGAGGAACCTCCATACTGCTTTCCACAATGGTTGAACTAATTTGCATTCCTACCAGCAGTGTAGGAGGGTTCCCTTTTCTCCACATCCTCGCCAACATTTGTTGTTGTTTGTGTTTTGGATGTTGGCCATCCTCACTGGTGTGAGGTGATATCTCATTGTGGTTTTAATTTTCATTTCTCTGATGATTAGCGATGTGGAGCATCTTTTCATGTGCCTGTTGGCCATCTGAATTTCTTCTTTGGAGAAGTGTCTGTTCAGCTCCTCTGCCCATTTTTTAATTGAATTATTTGCTTTTTGCTTGTTGAGGTACATGAGCTCTTTATATATTTTGGA
>JAVSCE010004165.1:0-92803 GCA_032199065.1 Smutsia gigantea | reverse complement strand
TAGATCAACGCTTTTGAAAATACAGTTAAGTGAGTTACTAGAAAATGAAACAAAACTCATGGCGGGATTTCTCAACCTGAGCACTATTGACCTCTAGGGGCAGATAATCTTGTTACGGGGCTGCCCTGTGCATTACGGGATGTCCGGCAGCATCCTGACTATTATTACTAGATTTTACAGACAAAATCACTCCATCACATTGCTCTAAGGTTTCCAAACATGTAGGCCAGGTTCCTGTGCTCTCTTCAGGGGGTGGTGCCGCACGCCTCCTGGACCAGGGCCGTCTCTGGGATATACTTGCAGCAGCACTGATCTTCATTTATAGAAACTGAGGCCATATCAGGGTCCAGATAAAATGTGCTCTTACTACATGTTTAAACTTTGAGGAACGTGTCTGAGCCTTCATTTTTCCTCTCCTCTCCCTAGTTCATGTACAGCAGATGGTGTCATCCAGGCAGCTGTCCTTGGAGACCTGGAAAACCCACCCTTAGCTGCCTCTTCCTACCACAGTGATGTCATCAGCCCAGTGTCCACGGATCTGACAGCCCGGAGGTATGGGGGGTGCTGGGACCCCAGGGCCCATCCCTGAGGCTGCCCCCTTCCCCACCACCCCCATCCCTACACAGGTCTGCATGCCTCTCCTGCACAGGGCTGGGGCCTCTTCTTAGGACCTAAGGAGTGACCTGAGGGGACACCAGGAAGACCCCCAACAAAGACCATTTTAGAGACTTGTTCCCTTGCGGTCTCCAGGGACCCCCATTTAAAGTAGAAGTCCTCCAGGAGAGAGCGTGTACTATTTATGTCTTTCAGTGCCTCTTAAGTCCCCTCCCAGCCCAGAGACTGTATTTTATTTATTTATTTATAATTTTTTATCGAGGCATCATTGATATACAATCTTATGAAGGTTTCACATGAGCAGCATTGTGGTTACTACATTCACCCATATTATCAAGTCCCTCCCCCAACCCCACTGCAGTCACTGTCCAGCAGCATAGTCAATGCTATCGAGTCCCTTCTTGTCTTCCCAGAGACTGTATTTTAAATGACTCACCCCTGCCTGACTGTAGCCAGTCTGCTTTAAGGCACCCACAGAAGGCACTGCCTGTGCTCCAGGCATCTTGCTAAGCGTCACAGGGGTGTCTCCAAATCCTCCAAACACCCCCCAGGAGGTGGGAGGTTCTGTTATGACTTCCATTTTGCAGATGAGCAAATCGAGGCTCAGATACATTAACATTCAAGGACACGTAGTAGGAAGTGGCAGAGCTGGGCTTTGAAGCAGGTCCAGGTGGCCTGTCAGGCCTGTGTTCCGACCTTCTCCACTGGCTGCTGGGAGAGCCAAGTTTCCTCCTTCCAGCCCGCCATGGGGTCCCACCTACGTCACTGGCCTCTCTCAAGTCCCAGGGAGACAGTAGAGAAATGGGTCACGTATGACCATGACCAAGAGCGATCACAGGATGAAGGAAGCAACCAGTTGCTAAATACTGATTCTATCAGTGCTGAGAACTTGGCCAGCTTTCTGGCTGTGTTTCCCAGTAAAAAGGTTCAGGTAGATCTATGTGCCACTGAGTGATTTCCATGCCTTGCCAGGGTTACTGAACATTTGTTCAGAGTTGTGTTGTCTTGTTTTTGCTGGAAATTGGTGGAAAAGAGGCCCGGTTGATTGGAAGCAAGGATTGGTCTGGCTTTGGCCATCACTGCCTCCACAAAATACTCATTATTCGCAGATCTCGTTTGTGAATTTGCCTGCTAAGATGTAACTATAACCCCGAGATCAGTGCTTGTGGCTCCTTCACGGTAATTTGCGGACATGTGCAGAGTAGAAGGAAGTTGGCGTCGCCCGATGTGCACGTTCCCAGCTGGCGTGGAGCAAGGCGGTGCCCTGTCCCCCAGCTGGGGTTCTCATTCTGCAACCGGTGTCCTTGCACAGTACAATTGGTGCCATGTTTCTGTAATTTTCTCACTTTGTTGATGATCGCGCTGTTCAAGATGACCTCCACGTGTAGTGCTGAAGCCCAGGCTGGTGTTCCCAAGGGCAAGAAGGCTGAATGTGCCTGATGTAGAAAATATGTTGGATAAGCTTCATTCAGGCATGAGCTGTGTTGCTGTTGGCCATTGAGCCGATGGTAATGAAGTCACTAATGTCTATTAAGTGAGAAGTCTCTGCACTGAGTTACAGATAAAACAAGGCTACGTATTGGTCAGTTGACAAAAATGTTTTGACCAGGATGCTTGCAGGAACACTGCATTTCCCCTAGGAGCAGAGGTTCACAATTGACTCAGTCAGTGTCCCCAGTGACCTTGTAGAAGAGAACTACTGTGAATAACAAGAATCAGCTGTACTTCACCTTGCCGATCTGCTGGAGGGACTAAGAAGGGCTTGCGGGGTGTGTGGTGGTGGCAGCTTTATAACCATAGCAGTAACCTGCTCCCCACCTGCCGTCTTAGTCTGCTCGTGCTGCTAGAACGAAGTACTACAAACGGGATTTATCTGTTGTTCACAGTTCTGGAGGCTGGAAGTCCAAGCTCAGGGTGCCAGCGTGGGCAGGTGAGGGCCCCTTCCAGGTTGCACTTCCTGGGGTTTTCTCACATGGAAGAAGGGCGAGGGAGCTCTGTGGTCCCTTTTATAAAGGCACTAATGCCATCATGGGGCTCCACACTCACGATCTCATCACCCCCCAAGACCTCGCCTCCTCCTACCATCACCTTGGGGCTCAGGATTCCAACATGAGAACAAACATTCAGACTCAAGCACCACCCAGGGACCCCTTCTGCATCCTGTTTAGAGTGGGACCGGGAGAGGCAGAGGGTGAGGTGTGGGGCTGGGAGGCGGGCTGGGCAGAGGGGAAGGTTGCCACAGTCCTCTCAAGAGGTTTGCCTCCTTGCAGGAGCAGGCTTAAAGTTACAAAATTAAATTTAAATCAAAATATTAAAAATGTGGGTTTTTTCTTTGCTTTTTAGTGGGGCTGGTGAGCTTGCCTTAAGCTACCCGAGAGAAAAACAGAGCAGGCCTTTTTCCCCCCTTCCCTATTGCTTGATAATTCTTTGCTGCCATAGCCTTCCCTCTCACGAAGTCTTTTGGAACAGGAAAAAAGAAAAGGCACCCCATCTCAGAGGCAATTCACAAATAAAATGAGAGATTTTGACACATCCTTTCTTTCATTAAAGCCACTGGAGGATATCAAACCTTGCTCCTTCTCAGGGAAGAGCCTGTGAACCTGCCTTATGTGGTTGAGCTCCCAATTTGCTTTCAGCATCTCTGGGTAGCACAGGAAGCTGGGCCCAGAACTTCAAGAACATTCTGCAAGTAACTAGAATGCCCTAGACCACTTGTACTCCCATCTGTTCAATATTTCCAATTTTTTTTTTTAAACAGCAGCATTGTTTTTCAAATGAAACCTTCCAGCTGTACCACCATTTATTAAACAGTGAAACAGGGCACTGTATGTCCAGGAACCTCCTGCGTTTTTCCTACAGTCAGGAGTACAGGCAGAGGGGTCTCTCTAGAGCTGGATGACTCCTGTGGACACAGATGAAAAACTACTCACCAGACTCATGTCCATGGGGGCCAAAACTCAGTGTGCTTCAAAATAGCCTGGTCACAGCACAGGCTGCTGCCCCACCTCTCGAGTTTCTGACTCTGGAGTTTTGGGGAGCTGCTGCACCCCCGAGTTTCCAACTCTGGAGGTTTGAGGAGGGGCCTGACACTTTGCATTCCTAACAAGCTCCCAGGTGGTACTGCTGCCCCTGGTCTGGGGTCCCACGCCTGGAGAGCCGCTGGGAAAGGCAGTCTTGTGGGGATGCTCTTCCCCTCACCTGTCTGCCGAGTAACAGCTTCTCGGGATCAGAGATACTTGCCCCAGCAGCTGGGGACTGGTTTCTGATCTCCGCCCTTAGATGAAAAAGCCAGGAGCAGGGGCCGTTCCTGTTCAGCCTCATAGCCACCCTAGAGTTTCCCCATGCAGAAGTGGACTTCCAGAATTTTCCAATGTTGAAATTACAGGGAATTCATACTGACTTGCAACCTCTGATTTTCCTCTTGCTCCCAAATCGTGTGGTTTATTTTGATTTCATCTGTTTGCACAGATTTTTTGTCTCTCCATTGTGGGTGTGCATGAGAGGGTTTAAGTATCTCACAAAGGTTAGCTGACTCTTTATTTAGGCGAGCACCTTATTAAAAACTGAACGCTAAAGTGGAAGTATTTTTTTTTAATTTAGAAAAGGGTTCACCCACCAATCTTTACTAAATAACAGGGTTCTTTTGCACATATCTGTACAGGACTTTGGAGTTTCCAGTGTCCAGCTGGCTGCTGTGAGGTTGAAGCACATGTGTTGCCGCATTGGCAAGTTTCAAATATTGAGAATTTCACGTGGTATCTGAGATCAGTTTTCTTTTGTCCTCGGGCTTCTCCATAACCAGGGCCCAATGGGGCACATGAGGAATCTTGCACTTGGGAAAGGACCCCAGGAGCTGCTTGTAATGGTGGTGGGAATTAATGACCCAGGTGATCTGACCCAGATCAAAGCCTCTCATACAGTGTTGGTATGGTATTTAGGACTTCTCCTGTAGTTAATATTTTCCTTTCTGATTAAGTTTTACTTGGGCAAAGCTTTAAAGTAATTTCCCTCACTTGAGCACAGACTCATTCTGTGAAGGGAAAGAACTGACAAATGGGGTCCTGGTTAAGCCAGCCCACAGCTGCACATGTGACGATCAGCTCTGTTTAAGGGCTTTTCCTACTCTTATGTGGGCTGGGGTTCACAGGCTCGTTCATCTCGCTGGAGGCTAGAAATAGCTCCATGTGCCTGCCCCGGAGCTTCCAGCCCATTCTCAAGCATCCCTCGGCACCTTTGGATTTGGGCTCTGCTGCTCCTGGAGGTTGCATCTCGGAGGTGCTTACACTGTCTCTCCCATCTTTAAGACTCACTTTATCAAACTGCAGGCCTCTGTGGGATTGATCGTGCTCAGCTCGACCAAGCTTAGCTCTCCAAACCAACAGTTTCAAAGCACTTTCCTTCCTCTAGTCTGCGTCTGACTTTCAACCTGAGCCGAGTCTTTGGCCCTAGCTCTTGCCCCAATACACGACTGCGTGCACTCAGGGATCGGAGGAAAAAATCAAGAGGCCTGTTGTGCTAACACCTTCCAGATGGTGATATGAAATCGGAGATAAGCCAATGTTGCCCATCAGGCCTGACAGGACGGGATATGTTTGGCTTGTATCTTGGGGTCGTCATCACCTTCCCGTGACAGCCAGGGTCACTCTGGGGTTTGTCCTTGTACGGGCCTTCATTTGGCAACTCCAGCTGATCTCGCCAATGAAATTTGCTATCAGTTCAGTGAGGGAATCTGCCAAGAAGGACTCAAAAGCTCTGAACAGGGATTCAGAAGACAAGAGACATTGCCAGCAGCCCACTACAGCTGGACTTGTAGGGCTAACGGCCTGAATGCCAGCCCAGAAGCCACAGTCTCTGTGTTTCTCACGCCCACCGGGGCTGGAGACTGTAGCCAAGTCATCAGTGGGACCAGTCGTTGTTTCTGAGGACCCTAGTGAGGTCCTAAATCAGGGATGGCAATCTCTGACCCATTACTAGTGGCTTCTTGGGGATCTGTGTGGAGAAGGATTCTGAGGTCTTGTCCAGGAAAGAAAGCCCTGATTAGTAAGTCATGTCTGTCTGCTGAAAGCTGGTGGATTATGTGCCCTCTTTCAGTTAATTCTTTTCTTAAAAAAAAAAAAGAGCTTAAATTAATATTTCCTCATCCTGCAAAAATATGAACACTGTGAATTTAAATTCAGCTTCTTTGTTATTCCAAATCAAGCTTGGAAAACATTGATTAAGTTCTTCAATGGGAAAAGGGATCTAGGACTTTTACAACTAGAAAGGCCATTGCCTGCTCTCCCCTGGCCATTCTCCTGGGGAGGAGATCAAGGGCAGGAGGATGAAGTACAAGGAGAGTGCAGGTGTGTGGACCCATCTCAGCAGGCTGGGCAGCCGTCTGGGAGTTCCCGGTGAGGGCTGGGAGTGGTGCTGGGCAGGGCAACGGCCCAACTCCCTGAGAGTAGTATCTTTAAGATGGTCACTACTGGTGGTGGGCTAAACTGTCCTTACCTGCTTCTTACCTCTGCTGTAGCAGCATCACCCTCTGGAAGCTCTGGGGGGGCTAAAGGGGCCCTAGGGAAGTTCCTCCTTGGGGACTGGAACTGGGGCTGGCTTCACAGGTATGCAACCCAGGCAGTTGCCCAGGGCCCTGCTCAGAGGGGCCCGTGCTTGGGTCCATGTTCTGCTGTGGTCATCTTGGAGTTCTTGATCCTTTTGGGACACAGGGCTCTGCCTTTTCACTTCGCATCCATCTCATTCCATTTTGCCTGCAGATTGTGTTGTGGGCCTGCCTCAGACATTTGGACTCTGGGGTTCCAAGGAGACAGGACAGCTGTCCACTGACAGGGGCCAGAATTTTTGGAAGCCAGGGACAGGAGGGAGGGAGGGAGCTGCCACGTGTGGAGCACTTGTTCTGTGCCTGCCAGACTCTGTTCTGGAGAGACTGCAGTGACTGGGACTCTAGGAGGAAAGAAGGACACTTTAGCAGAAAATGGGATACTGAGTGGTTGGGGTCCAGCCCAGCCCGGTGGTCCAGGGCATGGTTACCCCATCTGGTTTGGGGGCTTCCTTGTCTGGATGGCACCTTGGTGTGGCTGTGGGGTGACATAGGAGGGGGTCTGAGAGAGGTAGGTAGGCATTCAGGGGCAGGGTCTGCTTGAGCAAAGACACAGAGGCAAGAAGCTGCCGGGAGGATCAGGGACCAGCCTGTGGGAATAGGAGCAGGCAGAGGAGGGAGGGGACAAAGTTGGGATGGAAGAGCCTGGTGAGCAAGGCCAGGGAGTGTCGCCTGTATCCCAAAGGTTTTAAGCAAGAAGGTGACCTATCAGAATGCAAGTTGGGTCATTCTGATGTCTGAGAGGGATGGATGTGAGGACACAGAAGGGGGCAGGCAGAGTGGATGTGCAGAGCCCTGCTCAGAGAGGTGGCCGGCCTGGACCAGCAGAGGTGTCCAGGACAGAGAGGACAGATGCCAGAAGGAGAAGGGAGATGACTTCATCAGGAAGGGGAGATGGTGGGCCACAGAGGTGAGAGAACCTGAAGAGTCAAGGACAGCCCCAACTGCTGTGCCAGGACTGGCCATCTGGAGGTGTCACCCACCAAGCCGGGAAAATCGGGGGAGGAGGAGGTCTAGGAAGGAAGAGGGGGAGTCCAGGTGGGGCCGGGAGGTGTCTGCGGGTGCCCATTGGACAGAGCTGCGGCTGTGAGTCACCAAGCATTTTCCTGTTTTAGCCTGACCTCCCGGCTGCTGGAGTGGGCCAGCAGCAGGCTGGAGGCCAGGAGGGAGGGAAGGCTCCGTCTTTAAAAGAGCCATAGAGTCATTAAGTTTGGGGCCTTGGTGAATGGAGCAGGCCTGGCCGGAAGGGTGCCAGAGCTGCTGAGCTGAGGGCAGCCCCAGGGGGTGTCCATGGGGAAATGTGTGAAGCAGGGGCACCCTCGGCAGTGGGGTGACTGCTCCTGGGCTTCACCCTTTGGAGCTGGCCTTGTTCTGAGAGCACAGGTCCAAGGCACTGTCCACCCTCATTTCCTCCAGGAGGGGGCAGAAATCTTTCCTTGCACTCTGCTAGAGAACCCTTAAAGTAACAGAAGCACACACTTTTCCTACCTGTCCTGTTTGCATTCCTAAGTAAAATCTTCATGGGGTGTGCAGAGGAAGGTGCAGGGCCAGTAGAAAGCTAAATTTTAGACTGGTGGTTTGAGTTTGTAGGTGGCCTATTCACTACATACGAATATGGGTAAAGGTAGGCTCCAAGGTGTGAAAATGGCTCTCTTAAGGAGCTGAAAGATCCCCCATAGTTTGCGTTATTCATTTCGAGCCACTCCTTTACAAAATATATTATTTCAGCCACTGTCCAAGTTGTTATAAATAACAGTTTGAACAACTGAGGTGTCACTTAGCTTTTGCCAGATTCTGTCCAAACACTTACTGTAATTTTTGTTCACTTGTGGATCGGCCTCTCTACAGGCTTACTCAGAGCATTACTCTCTGGTCTCTGTTTTTCTCCTGTTTCCATGGGGAGGACGACAACTCAGGTTCCCGCTCTGCCTGCGCCCCCGACGTCCGGCTTGGTCATAGCTGGTCTGGACACCCTGGCTCTCCCTCTGCCTGTATTGAGTACTCGCTGTGGGTGGCCTGGCTAGATGCTGGGATGCTGGGGTGAATATGATGGATGTGGCCCCTGTCCTCATAGAATTCAGGGTTCGGTCCCCCCTGTGGTCTTTAAGTCCTCAGTGATCCGTGTCACCAAGGAGGAGTGTAGGGGTGTCTGGGTGGATACTAAGGGAGTCCATTGGAAAGCAAACTGGAGGTGTTAAGGATTTGGCCACTGGGTTCATGTCCCGGCTCCACCATCTACTCGCTCTGTGACTTCAGCTGAGTGGCCTCACCTTTCTGAGCCTCAGTTTCGTTCTCTTTAAAGTTGGGATGCTGGCATTTGCCTCTGAGGGTTGCCTGTGGCCGTATGTGTAAAGCCCTTAGCATAGGACCGGACACCCAGCGCTGAGCATGCAGACCTGGCACCCAGACCAGGGCACACTGGCCCAGACAGGACTGAGCACCTAGTGGGGCAGAGCTACTGCCATCTTGTAGCTGTTGTTTAGTGATACCCAAGCGAAGACGTGGAGCTGAGGAGCGGCTGGCCCAGCGAGTGGAGAGGCTGCAAGCCCAGGAGCAGCATAGGTGGGAACTGAGGGAGGCTGGCAGGTGAGGGCAGTGGAGGTAGGGTTGAGGCAGAGGCCGCCTGGCAACACCTGCTTCGCTTTGACACGGACCTGGCGTGACACTGACGACTCTGTCAGTGTGTTGGGGGTGGGGTGCTATGGCAGCTGTCCACCAGTCAGGAAGCCAACTTTGTAGCCGGAGTTGGGGGAGATGGAAACCAGCAGAACAGATGGACACAGAAGCCCAGACGTCCTGCATTTCTGCAGTCTGGGGGCTTCCTGCAAGTGTTTACTCCCAGGGAGAAGGAATGAACCCTCCACCAGAGGGCTCTGAAAACCCAAGCCCTGGCTCCCCAGGTCCTCAGGCGGGGTTTCAGGCTCTTGGTGCTGAGTCATGTAATGGTAGCCTGGCCACCTTCGGCTCTGCCAGCTCCCCTGTGGACAGCTGGAGAGGCTGGGAGGTCCAACCCAAACTGTTCCCAAGCTTTAGCCTGGGGACAGCATTGCCAGCATTCCTTTTTGCCAGAGGGGAAAATCAAAACGCGTTTTGAGCTCCAGTCCGTGTACCTTTTAAAGGGTTCTGAGGGTGTATTTGCAGATGGCTGTCCTTCCTAACTACGTTCTGTCCCCCAGGGGTCTCCCCGCACTCTGGGTGTTTCCCTGGCTGTCCAGCAGGGGGCACTCACCCATTGAAGGAGGGACATGGCTATGCTACAGAAATCCTTCGCCAGGGCACAGGGGCCAGGCTGATCCCGGGAGCAGGGTCCTTAATTTCCCATCAATCTTTTCATGTTGACTTTTCTCAGCCTTGGATTATGGGGATATATCCTGGGAAGTTTGCAAAGCTGTATCGTAATTCTCAGCTCACGGAGTTTTATTGCCTATAAAAAATTATTAGAGGTGATCACACAAAAGTCCCCTCCCGCAAACAAAAATCAAACAAGACAACTCACAGAGTGTCGTGAACACCCAAGCTATCTCATCAAAGAAACCCCCAGGTTCTGCCTGACTCAGGAGGAATTCACAGCCTGGCCTGGGGGCTGCTGCCTGGAGGGGGAGCCTCCACTGTGTCTATGTGGAAGCCCCAGGGAGTCGGGTGTGGAGTTGAGGGAAGCTGGGTCTTTAAGTAGCCCATTCCACATGTGGGGTGGGTGCGTGGGGTGAGGGGGTCTGATGAATGGGCCGCTGATGAGCTGAGTTCCACTGGGAATAATTCTCCTTTGTATCCTCAGCATCTCCCCAGCTGCCGCCCTTGTGGATCTTGTTCTCCCAGCCCCGGAACATGTGTCTTTGCCTTTTGCCCCAGATGGTGATGGAGTAGAAGTTTCCGCTCCCTCCTTCCAGAGCCTGACCAAGGACATAAGCAGGTATTGCACAAAGCTCTCCCTCCACAACCACTGCTCCTGGAGAGGCGGGCCTGGCAACCTCAGGGAGATGCATTTGGAATGGTGCCAATAGGCGCTGACAATTTGGACTGGGGATGCCATGGATGATCATTTGGGCTGTGGATCATCTGGTTTCCCCCTTGCAAGCAAGTCGTCATATGGCCATGAGGGTCCCCTGTGTGAGCAAGTGTGTTACCGGGGTTCTCCAGGCAATTGGAACCAGTAGGAGGTATATATGCATTCAGAGAGAGAAATGTGTTTTAAGGAATTGGCTCGTGTGAATGTGGAGACCGGCAAGTCCAAAATTGGCA
Organism: Smutsia gigantea; assembly: GCA_032199065.1. NCBI lineage: Eukaryota > Metazoa > Chordata > Mammalia > Pholidota > Manidae > Smutsia > Smutsia gigantea. The sequence goes on along the minus strand of JAVSCE010004165.1, from coordinate 82,353 downwards.
GGGCAGACCAGCAGGCTGGAGCCCCAGGGAAACGCTGATGCTGAAGGTGTCTGCTGGCACAATCCCCTCTTCCTTGGGGACCCTCAGTCCCCCATTTATTAATTAATTCAGTCATTTATTTATATCAACGTGCACTCATGGCTATCTATTTTATACTTTGGATTATAATACCATACTACTTTATTTTGTCGCTCAAATTGTTTCAGCCTAGGCCATTGGGCCATTGCTCCTTCGGCTTTATTTTAGGAGGATCCAGAAGCTCTGAGGCAGCAGGGATATGACCATATTTGCATTTTAAAGGATCTCGCTTGCTGCCTGGCAGGGTTGTTGTAGTGGTTTTGGGCCTGACCAGGGCTCCCATGCCCAGCAGGACTGGCGGGGATCAGGGATAGCTGTGGGCCCATTGCCTTAAGTACACCCTCTACAATGCCTGCAGGATTTGCTAACTCCACTCTGTCCTTGGCTGTTTTAAGCCACAGGGCCATGGCCTGGGTCCTGGGATCCCAATGAATCTTGACTTTTCCCCTCCGTTGGGTCCCTGGAGGTTTCAAAGCAAGTTTCAAAAATGCACACGTGGAAATTTCATTTCACTGAAATGGGAATTGTTATTCCTGAGCCTGGGCTGGAGTCTGAGGCCCCTGTTGGTCTCCTGACTTGGAGATAGATCCTCCATCAGTTGCCATTTCCATCCAGGCTTCTCTCTTTGGAGCTGTGTGTGTTCACCATGCAGTGGCGCCTACAGTCCCCTCCGTGTCTGTGGCTTTGTTTTCCCCACTTTGGGCCAGGAGGGGAGCAGGGGGGGCAGTGAGAGCTGGTGTCTTGACAGAGAAAGCTTGGGGCGCATCTTATGAACAGGGACAGATGTTGTGTTCTTGCAAGCACGCTGGGTGACTCCCTGCTGCCTCCTCCTGCTTCTAATGGCAGCTGTGGAAATGAAGACACAATCCCACATTTCCTGTGCAAATGGCTTTACTGTGGGAGTTTTCACACTCTCTCCCCTCCCCCTTGCCCGTTGGTAATCGTTAGGTCACAGGCCTTGGGGAGAACAGATGTGACTTTGAGAGAGGCCATGGGGAAGAGAGAGAGCTTCCTTTTCCTGCTTCCCAGCCCTACTGGAAGCAAAGAGCTCGTCCTGGAAGGCGCCCTGTCCATTGTGGCGGCCAGGCTTCTGACAGGCCTTCGCTTCCCCTTGAGCACTGCCCTCTGTGGCCTCCATGTTCAGCAGACACCCTGACCTACTGGAGCTGTTTGGAGAGCATTATATAGCAATTAATTGAGCTCTAGGAGGCTGAAGATGGAGTCTGATGATAAAGAATTTCTAGGAATGCAAGTCAAAAGCCCTCACTCGTGCCAAAGCAGCCACAGCTGACCGTAGGTTTTTGGGCCCTCGGGAGACTTGTGACAAAGATCCTCGTGTGTCCGTGCGTGGGCCAGTCAGGCGTGAACCTGAGCAAGCATGGTCCCTGTTCAGAGCTGACCTCTCACTCTGCCTGCTGGGGACAGCTGTCCCTGTGGAATTGGTAACTTGGAAACCTGGCCAAGGGCTGCTAGGATAGGCCAGAAGGAAGGCACCAGGGGAAGCAGCCAAGCTACTTGCAGGACCAAGCTGGTTCTGTGCTGATGCAGAAGGCCCAGGGGACCACACCCCTGAACTGTAATCTCGGGTGGGGGCAGGCCGTCCTGGCTCGCCAGGGTTTCTCCCACCCCTGCCCACCATAGGTGGCCCCAAACTGCTCCCATCTCTCCATCAGCACTTCTCCTGGACTTGAGAGCAGAAGCACAGCCTTCCTCCCTGACTCCACCTAGGGTGGTGTCCTCTTCCCCCCAAGTCAGAGAAGTTACAGCCCTTGACAAGGGACTCATTTTCACTCATAGCTCAGGGATTGATTTTGTAGGTGGTGTTGGGACCTTCCTCTGCTTTTAAGATAATGGGGTTGCTGGTGCTGACACTGTCTGGTGATGGGACACTACACTGAGTGTCTAATCTGAGGTTTATTCAGCCTTGTCCCTTATCTACAGAAGCCACATTTCATTTCATCCTCCTGCCTTCCCAAGACCCACTCCACAGGGCTGACTGGGTGTGGACATGTTGCAGAGTGTCACCATCCAGGCGGGACCAGCAGAGGCCATCCAACTTGGGTGCCCCGGCTCTTCATCAGTCTCATGGATGGGAACTGTGTTTGGGCAGCTGTGGAACCTTCTGGTGTTCCCTGGGTGGGTGTGTCTGGAAGCTCCACCTTGCTGGCTTCAGCAGGAGGAACATAAGCAGAGAGCTGTTCCTCCCTCTCCAGCGGAGTCCAGTGGAGAAGGTGGCCTCCTTAGTCTGGGTGGAGGGGGCGGGACCCATGATCCCCCACCTGCAATTCTTCTTCCCTCTTCTGGGAGGAGGCAGGGCTTCCCTGGCCCAGCTCATTGGAGTACAGCTGTGAGAAGCTGCAGGACCCCCGCCTTGTGACCCCACCTGGGCTGGAGCCCCAGGACCGCTGGGGCAGCCCGGAACGGAATCTGACCTGACGTGGGGTTCCGTGTGGAGCAGATGGTGCCAGTGAGGGCATGCTTGGAAGCGCCCAGCACAGCTCCCAGTGGAGGCGGGGAGGTGAGGGCGGTGTGGGCTGAGGGCCTGCCCTGAGTCCCAGTGTGCTCTGGCCCTATGTTGCTTGCCTGCCACTTAACAATTTTAGATTTTTGCACTTTAGGAGGCTGCTTTTCTTTCAAACCAAATGATGCCTTTGAGCCCCTGACTCAGCTTGGAGTGCAGAGGGGCATTGTCAGGAGCAGGCCTGGTCACAGAGCCCCAAGAGGAAGTGGAGAAACCCCCAAACCGAGCCAGGACAGCACCAGGGCCCCAGGGAGGTAGGGTGGGAGAGGGGCTTCTCTCCAGAACATCCCCAGCTCAGGGAAGCTGCTGCCTTGGTTAATAAGTCATTTTCTATGTAACTCATGAAGTGTAGTCACAGGCCTGATGTTCTTAGCAGCAAGAAGTGATGACTGCTCTAAGTGGATCATGCAGTATGGTCTTCTGTTTCATTTCCATCCATCTGTCCATCCATCCTTCCATCTCCTTAGCATACCTGGGTGGGTTTGGTGCCATATGCCAGGTGTGATGTGGTGCAGGGGAAGGAGCATACAGTTGGAGAGACTTGCCTCAGCCCATGAGCTGTGTGACCTTGGACAAGTTCCCTGACTTCTCTGAACCTTAGTTTAACCCATCTTTAAAATGAAGTGCCCACGTCTTGGAGTAGTTGTGAGAAGTAAGTGAGCTATATGAAGCATATAGCTCAGTGCCTGACACGTATGAGGTAGGAATCAACACTGGGTCTCGCCTAACATCCAGGAGTACTGGGAGTACTGGGGGAAAGAAGACAGACAGAGGTGGCTGTTCTGTGGACAGATAGCATAATATAGCATGTGAGCTGTCCTGCAGAGCAGAGAACAGAAGTCCCTGGAGAAAAGAGCATCTAACTGCCTGGAAAAGTCGCAGGGGCTTCCCAGGGGAGCCAGCATGCCCACTGGGTTTTCCAGCACGAGTAGGTGTTTGCTGAGGGTGAAGAAGGCAGAGGTACTTGGGGGACGGTTGGGGAGAAGGTGGGGGACTGGAGGGAGGACACAGGCGGTTGAGGGCAGAGCAGTGAGGTTAGTGGCAAGAGTGGCAGGGGGTCGTCAGATTTGGACGGACCTGGAGCCAGACCAGGGGTTTGCTGGGACCCACAAAGTAAAAGGAAGCCCGTCTGCCCTTTCTAAGCAGGGAAGAGTCAGGACCAGGTTTAGTCTGGGGAGTATCTCTGGTGGCCGAAGGGAGGGTGGATGGTGAGGAGAGGCTGGAGGTCCAGACCACTGGAGGTTGTTACCATAGTCCAGGAGGGAGGGGATGGTGGCGTGAACTAGGGTAGTGGCTGTGGGGGTGGAGAGCATCTGAGTGTCTTTCGGGCTGCATTCATTCATTCACTCATTCATTCATGAAAGTTTGTTGGTCTTCAGCTCTGTGCAGGTTGAGGCTGGTGTTGGGGAGGCAGAGAGACCCCCACAGATATGGGCCCTGCAGGGTCAGCTATTCCTGGGCTGGACTGGTTCTGGGCACGGGCTCCCAGGACCCTGGGCCCAGCACCAGCATCTCCCCACGTGCTGCAAGGCCACAGCTCGCGATGGAAGAGGTGTGATTCCCCACATGGGTTCCACCAAGCCTGGAGACCCTGGTGTTTTCTCCTGGCTAAGAGCCAAAGGACAGTCCACTCTTTGGAGAAAACTTGCCCACCATGTGTCCCACCTCAGTGCCCCTGTGCCTGATTCTGTTTAAAAACACACCTCATTGACATGGTTGCCTGGTGGCCAGCCAAACCACCGGGACCGGCAGCCTTTCTCAGGTTGAGATAATGGGGCTCCCCTCACCTCCCCCACCCTCCCTGGTTTTATTGTTCTCATTTTATGGATGGGAAAACTGAGGCCCAGGGAGGTCAGGACCTCACCCAAGGTCACAAGCTTCTAGAACAAAACCATGGTGAGAGCCTACTGGGTTGGGTCATTTCAGCAGACGCCTCCCGGAAGCCTGCCCGTTTCTAACTCCTCCAGAACCAGGAATTCCCAGATTGGTGTCTCGGAGATGCTGAGAGTCAGTGAAGCAGGAGCCGAGTCCCCCCCAGGACAAGGGCATTTCTTGCTTTTTCACAAAACAGCCCCAGGAGCAGCTGTGGCTGATGTGTGTTCAGCGTTTGCTATATGCCTGGCTCTGCCATTCTCGGAACTGGTCTTATGCCCTCTCAGTTAAACCTGCAATGTCCATGTTGGTGGGGAGGTACAATTATTTCCATTGCACAGATAAGAAATCTGAGGAAGAGGGATTAAATAACTTCTTAGAGTCCATTTATGGATTCAGGTAAGTGAAAACTTTGCCCAATTATCCATGAATATTTTTTACTTATGTATCTGAGGAAGGGAGTTTGATTCAAACCTCACTCTTGGGCACATGACCTACCCTTCTCTCCCCCAAAATCACACCTAGAAACCCTGACCTGCCCCTGGGGAGGGTGTTGGGCTGAGGGATACTGAAGAGTGTGGCTCTGGGCTTTGCCTGTGATGCTGTGGGAAGACCTAGCCCTGGGGATTATGTCACCAGTTCTCCTTAAACTCTGGCCTCAGGTGGAAAGAATTTTGGTCTGTGCCTCTCTCTGTGTCTCCAAGTGCAGGTCTGCCATCCATCTGCCCATCCCTATGGGGGATGTGAGGGCCTCCCATGTGCCTAGCACAGGGCAGAGCTTTAGGCATTCTGTGGGGGCATATGGCCTCAGCCCCCCAGGAGCTGACCTCGCCTACACCTGATTTGTAAGGAGAAGCCTGATGCCGGCAGTGCCTGAGAGTTCGGGGAACGCCTACCCCAGATTGAAGGAGTCAGAGCAGGCCCCTTGAGAGAGAGATGCTGACCTCCTGCCATACCATGCTGGGGGAGCAGAGGCCTGCTCCCAGGCTGGACAGTCTCCACACCTCAGAAATGCTCATGTAAAGCAGGAATCCTTCATCTCTTTCTGGATTAAAAGCTTAAAGAGATGCAAAGAAGTATAAATATATACCATGCACTTATTCTGTATCAAACTTGTAAGTAAGCCGCCTTTGAAAACTCTTAGGAAAGCTAATAATGTCTCTCACATATTTCCTTTAGGTCAGTAGGATGAGGCAGAAATTGGGGCAGTCTGCTGTGATTGTCCTCACATGGACAAATTAGTTCCTAAAAATCTGAGTATTTAGGAAAAATAATCCCTTGTCCTTAGACAGTTATAAACTCAGTGCATCCAGTGACAGGCAGGATGCAGGGGTATTTCACAGACAGACCTCTGGGATGGTTATGAAGAGGGGGAAATACAGTTAGGGCATGGTAACACACATATGCACACACGCACGCCTACACACATGCACACGCCCTCATTCTGCCCTCAGACGTTATGCTAATTACCTATCAGTAGATGTTCGTGGATGCTATTTCTGGCCCAACCGTTCTGGATTTCTGTTCTGTCACAGAGCCTGAGTCAGCATGTATGGTCCTCAGTGCCTGGTTTCCACTGCTCTGCTCACAAGTAGGACAGTCCCACATCAGGGCTCTTTGTCACTGCTAGTCAGGCGTGGAAAGTAATTCACCCCAGGCCAGCTGACAGCCAGCTTGCCTACTTGAACCGTGACTGCTCCAGGCGTAGGTCCCCACTCTCAGTTTACAATGAAGGAAGGACCAAGAGCTTTAGAACTTTGAAATGTGCTTGTTTGCATTTTCATCTTGGAAGTACCTCCACCCTGAACGGCCCCTTTGAGGTTAGGTGGAGGGAATGGACTCTCTCCCGTTACATCTGGGTCGAACCTGAAGTTCTCAACCTGTTTCTCCCATCTGGCTTCAGAAGCCAACTCTGCTGTCGATTTTGGAAGCTGGGAGATTCCTCATCTCTGTTTACACCTGAATGTTTTCCTTAAAAGGCCTCTTATTCCTGGTACAAAGTGGCCTCTAAAACCAGTAAGCTTAAGTTCTAGAGGAACTCAGTGGATTAACATATCAACATTCAAACCAAATACAGTATTTAAGCTCTTTAACAAGGACTGAAGCATTTTTATAGTGCTCATGGAATTTTCTGTTCTTGGAAATAACTCCCTGAAAAAAGATGGATTACTGGTTATGTTTTTTTATCCCAAACAGAAGCAATTACCTGGCCAGGCAAGTCAATTGGTTCTCACTTCCCAGATTTGAATGAAATTTGACTTTATTTCTAAGTACAAGTATCAACTTCAGAGGCTAGAGTTTTATTTTACCTAATGCCTACCTTGGGCAACCCTGCTTGTTTTTTGTCTATGATCTTACACCTAGTTTATGAAAGTAGTTACAGGAAGGGGGTCTGGATTAGCTAAAGAAAATTGTTTCCTGAGAAAGACCACTTAAAATGGATTTATTTAATGAATCAAAATTTTATGGTAATAGTGGGGAAAATGCAGTTGGGACTTTCCCTTGAAAAAAGAAATGAAAAATTATGAAAATGATTTATTTTGTATTTAACAAGATGCAGACTTTAATGATAACCACATGCTAATGTTCATAATGAACCAAGAATTCTGGCCATATTTTTCTGCCAAATATTCGGGATTGCCTGTTCTTCACTTCACATTTGACGCTTGTAGCTCAAGCAGAGTCACTTTTCCAGAAATATGCAACGCTCAAGGAGTTTTCTGAAGGGCTTCTCTCAGTTCCTTGGTCTTGACGTCCTCTTTGAAGCTACCTTCTTCCTCATCCTTGGGAGTTTCTCTTCCTCGGTTTTCTTTTTCTTAGCAGCTTTGGGGTGGCTTTTGAGCAACTCCTTGGGACCAATTTCATTGAATTCATGGTGTCCTGCCTCTTCTGCTGCTTTTGCAGTTTCCTTTGCAGTTGCTGGCTTTGTATATTTTCCCTGACAGTCAGAGAGACATCCACTGGCAAGGGCTTTGAAGCCAGGATGAGTATTTGAGGACTGAGACCATAGGTGGGTGCTTTGTTGATGAATGTCTTCCTAACACTGATCTGTGTGTCCCCTTGTGTAACCTTGTTACTGTGGTGACATGGGTGGTGGAGACCTTCTCTGCAGGACTGGGCAACTAGAAATATATCCTCTAGGAACTTCATTGTTTTCTGATTTTATCAATTGCTGGGGGAGCTGAGGAGCTGATGATATGCTTGCTAAAGCGGCCATATGAAATTGAATGTTGTATTGGTGGCAGGATAAAAATATGAATTGTGTAACTGAACACGATTGGTTCCCCTTTTGCTTTGGCTGTTGAGAAACTTAGAGCCAAACTTGCTGCCTATTCCAACCAGGGCTTGGGTAAGTACTGGGCAACACCCTTCTGGCTTTTACCCACCTTTTCTACCCAAATTTCTTTTTTGCTCTCTTGAATTGCAAGCTTAAATCCTTTTTGAAACCAGGTAGGCTATATTTTCTAAAAAGTTGTCTCAAGAGTGTCTCCTACCATTTCCATCTCAAAAGAACTGAACTAATTTGGTAAAGAAAGAAGGATTTTGAGGATCTTATTTAGGGTTGTGGATGTGGTGTTTATGTTACTGATTTCTTTTTCATATGTAATGAGACATCTTAAAACTAACTTAACTTCTGCCTAACCCTGGTGTTTTCAGGGTCAGCCTTCCTTCCTTCCTTCCTTCCTTCCTTCCTGTAGGAAACAAAGATTAAAAATATATCCTGAATTTCAAAATGAAAGTGAGCCTCATCTCTACTGGATTTCTTTTCTAGCCCACTTTGGGTTGCCTTTCAGGGCTAACAGTAAAATCCTCAGCCTTCATTTTCTAATTATAATAGAATTGAAAGGATTTTTTTCCCCGCAAAGAGTTGCCTTTGGAGCTGGCCTTGCTTGAAAGGAGCTTTGAAAGGTCTCATGCGTAAATATGGTGAAGGTGATAAGGAAGACATATTGTAGGTCAGCTGTTTTCAAGGGGCGAGCAAGAGAACTTTCTGGAAAAGTTCTTAGGCTCATGCTTCAGCCTAAGAAAACCACACAGGCTCCCAAGGGTGAGCATGTGAGGTTTAATGTTGGAGTGTAGACGATTAACAGAATGTCTGCGGCCCAAGAAATGAAGGGACCTGATCATCTTATACCTTTTCTGGATAATCATAAGATCGGAGACTTTGCCAGGACCTTTCCCCATGTCCTCTGAGGTTTCATGCCCATGTTTGTGGAACTCTGGCTGTGCATAGAGCATACTGAATGGCCAGAGAGTGGGGATACCAGACACAGGCAAAGAGACTCCAATGAGGCAAGAAAGCATCCAGGCTTAGTTTGCAAGCAGCATACCTAGGACCAGGTGTAGAGAGTAGCTTGTGGCCAGAGCAGGAGTGGGTCTGGCCTGGTTTAACTCTGCCCCAGCCTCACAAAACCAGCTTCTCTCCGGTCTCCACCTTTGCCTCTGAGTACTGCAATGACTTCCCCTACCAAGGTTGCTAATTAAAGAATAAAGTTTTAAATCGTTAAAAAAAAAAAAAAAGCACCCAGGCTTAAATCTGCCAGTGGTGAGAGAAGGGGAAGGTCTGTGGGCTGGGTGGACTGAACCTCCTAGGATCTAGCTGGAAGCTGGGACTTGATACCCAGGAGGAAGAAGCGGGGCCAGGGAAACTGAGGGGCACCTCGTCGCAGTAAGGTCGCAGCAAGGTCACAGCAGGGACCCTGGCCCTGCTGAGTACAGGTTTGAGTGAGTGACAGGATATAGAATTGGGACTTTTTCGCAAAGGCAGCAGACAACTCTTGGAGCAAGCCTGAGTGTCATAAAAGCCGTTGTCTTCAAAAGCCCAGGAAAGAGGATCCCAGATCTATAAAAGTTGGACACAGAAAGTTGGGCCAGCAACGTGCCGCTTTTGGCCAGCAGCCTGGTCCTGCTGGCTGGTTGGGTTTGCTGGTCTCAGACTCATATTTACATGTGGTTGCTGAACTCCGACCACACAGGAGGGCTGAAATTGAAGAGCTCTGAGCTCTTAGAACCTTAGGAAAGGCGGTGAACAAAAGCATCGTGGGCGTGGGGCTGGACTTTGGGGGCCTCGGATGGAGGAATGAGTTACAGGCATCAGAGCCAGGAGCCTGTCTAAGGATGAGCTCCCTAAAGACAAGGTCCCGTGGTTTGTGCAGCCTCCCCAAGCCCCCACCGTGGTGTAGTGGCTAGTGGTGCAGGCCAGCGACTTGAAGAAACAGGACCCTGCCCAGGCCCATTCTCCATCTGTATTTACATTCCTGGTGCTCTCCAGATGGAATTTTCTGTGATCTGACCTACTTTCCTTTAGCATGTGTGCTTGGGCTGATTAGCAGGGCCAGGTCCACTGGTCCTGTTTGGCTTCCCTGAGGCCAGAGGCAGAGGTGGAGCTGCTCAGGTTTGTTTTCTTGGGGACTCGGGGGTGCTTCGGATTATTCTCCTCTCCTGACTGCGGCTCAGTCCCTTAGATGCTGGGATTTCAGAGTCTGTGCCACACAGTTTATCTCTCAATTACAGGGGGTTGGCAGGTTTGCTCATCTTTCTGGTGCGTGTCAGTAAGGAACTTGTGAATAGACTCATCCTCTTCAACATCTGTAGGCCAGGCACATGTCAGTGCATTAATACATGTGAAACTGCTGTTTCAGAAATGAAGGGGGCATTCCTCAATTTCTCCAGGTAGCTGGGGTGCCTTGGGGGCATCAGTAGGAGGCTTGGCACTGGAGCAGAACTAAGTGGGCTTAGCTTACACTTAGGGTCCTAGAATATGTGCGCTGTGGCCGAGAGGCCCCACAGAGGACAGAGTCTCACTGGGGCCATGCTTACCACTGGTTTTCTCCAGAGAAGAAAGGCTCAGCGCTTGCGCCCCACGTGAGGCTAGGCTGGGGGCAGGAGTTTGGGCTGGGAATGACAGGGAGGGAGGAGCGGAGGAGCGGTAGGCCCTGTGAAGGCAGAGCCTCCCGGAACAAAGGCTGGGAATAAGCAGAGGGGATGGTGGGACTGCGTCCTAGCCTCAGCTCCAGTTAATAACCTGGCCCCAGTGAATGCTCAGTGCAGGTCTGAATACACTGGGGAATCAGTGACTGTAATGCTACCTGTTTGCACTTTAATAATTTTAGATGGACTCTGTGTTTTCTTAGTGTGTAAACTCACGATCTAACCTTTGCAGAATGGCTTGGGGTGGGGTGGGGTGAGGGAGGACGATGGGGAGGCAGTAAACAGGCAGGGTGTAGGGAGTGGTATCTGTTTTCAGCAGTCCTTGTGAATAACTACAATCCAGGGAGGGTCTGAGGAGCACGCATGCTGAGTTAAATGGCTCTGGACTGCTGTTGTTTACAGTTTCCTTGTCTGACTTTAATAGTTTTTCTGTTTTCTCTCTTTTTGTTACTTGTTCTTCTTCGTCCTGTCCAGGAGTCTTGGTCAGCTTGGGCTGCTATAATAAAATTACCATGGGCTGGGTCGTTAAACAAAAACACTTATTTGTTGTATTTCTGGAGGCTGGACATGTGCGATCAGGGTAAGAGCATGGGCAAGTTCTTAGTGAGAGCCCTTCTCCTGGTTTCAGACGGCTGCCCTCTTGCTGTGTCCTCACATGGCAGAGAGAGACAAAGAGAGAGACACACACACACACACACACACACACAGATTATGGTCACTTTTTATAAGGGCATTAATCCCATGAGGACCCTTGTGACTTAAGCTAAGCCTAATCATCTCCCACAGGTCCCACCTCCAAATACCATGGCATTGGGTTTTTGGGCCACCAAACATGGACTTGGGGGACACACACCTAAAGTCCACAGTTCAGCCCTTTTCCTTTCTAATCATTATCCCTTTCCATTTTTTTTTTTACAATTTCTGTAAGATGAATTACTAGATAACCAAGTTTGTTTTAATTTATGTGTAAAGCATCAAAAGGTCTTCCATGAGGGTCTGAGACGTTCTTCTATGAGCAAACTACACAAACTAGTAATGCACGGATGTCAGTGGCATGACCTTCAAGGGTGCCCAGAGTGGATTTGTTGCTCCCCTGGTTCTTGGTTGGTGTTCAAGTCGTACCAGTTTTCTTTCCTTATTTATAAGAAAAGTTTTCCCCCTAGTGCCATGAAGGAAATACGGAGGCATTAAAGGGAAGTGCCTTTATTTAGAATCCCAATAACCAGAAAGTTACGACACAGGGACACTTCACTTAGTAGGCTGCCCCCACCTCATCAGCAGTGAACCCCAACCTGCTAAGGGTCAGGACACTTGGATGGCTCCTTCACCTGTCGTGAAAAAAAAAAAAGCAGGTGGGTTCTAACTGTGGGTCTTCATAGTTTCCCCGTGTATTTTCCTAGTGCCAAGTTTGGCTGAAGCCCATGACCTTGGCGCCCAGGGAAGAAGGGGTGACCTACCCCTAAATATTAAGTCTAGGTTGGTGCTTATGAAATTTTCAGTTCCACATGGTAAGGTTCTCTGGACTTCCAACTGTGTGGGGGAGCCTGAGAGGTCTGTTTTCTGACAAACAAACCCTTGGGGTGCTGAGAATGATAGGGTGAACAGGTGGCAGGATCCTTGCCACCGGCTGACACCCAGTGCTGACAGTGAGTGATGCTTTCCTGCAATGTGCTTTCCAGAGCAGCTTCATCCAGCCACCCCTGCAGTTAGCCTCCCCGGGACACTCAGGCAACTATGCGCTATTTTCACAGAAATGTAAAGGTAAACCTCAGTGCTCCCCGGAAATTTCATGTTGTTGTGTCCCAGGAAATAATTTGATTTTCTGGCTTTTTGTTTGACACTCGTCTTCATTTTGAGCAGAAGAAAGTCAATTCACCGTGAAGGTCTAGAGCTATCTTGACAGCATGAGCTGCAACCTCATAAGTACCTGTGCAAACATCTCTGGCCATAGCTTTAGAAAACTCTCAGCATAGTGGAGGAAATTTTTTAATGTTTTGAGTAGTTTTGTTTTCATTTTATTTCTCTTTTGGCCATAATTTAGATGCATTTTAGGCCTACAGCGCTGTGGGGAGAAGACATGCTGAGAAAATGGGAAGTTTTCAACTTACCCATCCGAGGTCCCACTGTAATTCAGACGCGAGCTGTGTTTGGAACTCAGAATTCAGTTTCACTGAATGTAAAGCATGGAAAATATGTTCAGGTGCCCAGGTGTGACCCAAACCTCCGGAACCTATAAGGAGATGAAATCCTTCTCTGGTAGCCTGTGGTGAGGAGGCCCAGAGCCCAAGCCCTGGTGGTTTCTGAGCCAGCCAGAAGCCAGGTGGGGCGACCTGGCCAACAGGGGAATGGGGGTGGGGGCATGGTGATCATGACATTTCTGCAGGCCAGGCCTGTTTTAGAGTCACAGATATGGGCCATTTGATTGCATGTCAAGCTGGCTGCTTTTTCCCTGGAGACCCTTGTATAGGAGGGGCCTTACGGGGGCCTCTCAGCTTGCCTGGCCTGTTGGTTTAGGGTAAGCCTGTGCACAGGGCTTCTCTGTGGGGAATGCATCTGGTGGCAGAGAGGTGGGGTTCAGACCCTAGGGCGCCCTGTTCTTCCCAGCTTGCCCCACCCCACCCCCACCAATTTGTGACCAAAGGTGTCCTTGGAGGCCCTGCATGGCTCACTGGGGGAGGAGTGGGGCAGGCAGGCCCTGGCATCTCCGTGGTACAGGCCCCGGCTGGCTCCAGGGCCTGGCCACCCGCCTGAAGGAGGCAGAAGCGGGCAGTGGGAAACCGCACAGCGCGTCGCGCGCCCCTTTCCCACTGAGGCCTGTTTACCTGGTCTTCCAGGCGGCCCCTGACACTGGGGTGGGAGAGTCCATTTCCTTCTTCCTGGAGGGATGAGCCTGCCGAGTGAGAATACCCCACTCTCCCTGTGGTCAGCCTGGCCGAGACCACCACGCGCCTCCCTGCCTGGGCCCCGGGCTCGCCCGCCCGCAGTGCATTTGCATTTCAAAGCCACACAATGCAGGCGGCCGGGGCGAGGCTGAAGAGGCTGGCGGAGGCTGGGGGAGGCGGCGGGGGTGCAGAGGGAGGGTCTTCGCCCTCCCTCCCCCGGCCGCGCTTCCGGAGCCAGCGAGGGAGCTTTGTGAAGATGCGGGCGTCGGGGCTGCTCGGTGATGACATCACCGTGTCACACTCTGGAGCCGGCTGCCGGGGGGCTTAAGAGCAGATCCGTTCGGACCACACCGACGCTCACACACTCGCGCGCCCTGAGCAGAGCCGCGCGCCGGCCACACTCGCGTACACACTTGGGCGCGCGCCGGCCACACTCGCGCGCACACTTCGCGGCGCTCGCTCCTCGGGCCCCGGCTTGGGCCCCCAGCCGCAGCTCCCCGCCGCCGCCACGGATGCCAGCAGTCGCTTCCATCTGCAGTGCAGTAGCCCCGGCCGCCGGCCGGCCCGCCCCGGGCTCCCGGCTGGAGGAATCGCGCCAGGACGCTGGCCCCTCTCGCAGCTAGCCTGCTCGCCAGGGCGCAGCGAGGATGGGAGGGTCGCAGTCCCTGCAGCCAGTCCCAGCCAGCGACCCGAACCAGGAGGCTTCTGAGGCAATGTAAGTGTCCCGCCTGGCCGTCCGGAGCCCCCCGCAGGAGGAGAGGCTGCCCGGGCTTTGTTAGTGTCGCCTCTCTTGATGCCTGTGCAGCCTGCAGCCGGGGCTGGCCCGGGGTTCTCGGCAGACTTGTGTGGCTTTGGTGGCTGTTCTTTGTAGCATTTTGTGCCCCCCTCCGAAATGAGCATCTGGCAACACAGGATACTGCCCCGGGGGCAGGAATGACCCAGTGGAATTTGTTTTTGGTTGTTCAGCCCAGTGTATGGTTAAGGGCTTCTTGTGCCACCATCATGACGGCACCAGCCCGCGCACCCCCACCCCCACCCCGGCACAGTGGTATTTCCTGCAAGGCAACAGCCGGGCATCAGCAAGGGCCTCTTGGGAAAAACCTGTGCCTTGACAGTGGCAGCTTGGCGCCAGTGGAGACAGACCATCTTAGGGGCAGCCGCTCAAAGCTAGGCAGATGGCATGGAGCACCACCGGCAGACAGACATAAAGTCCGGTTTGCTTAAGCATCCCTATACTCCGTCTCTGGTGAACACTGTGGAGGACAAGGCCACTTGCTATTATTGGTAAAATCAGCCCAACAGATTTGTCATTGGTCCATGGGTCAAGGTAGAATTTGACTGCATCGATTCAGGAATTCAATTTTTTCTCCAAACTGCAGAGCTAACTTGCTCAGAAATGGCCTTTATCCTGGATAGATGCTTATTAGAATTGCCATTTCTATATGGTCATCTCCATATCTGACCAGACATGTCTGGAGGATGGGACTTATTGAATAGGTCTGGCTGCCGGAAGTTATGCTCGTATCTGAAGTGGCCCTCCACCTCCCAGCCTTCCTTGCTCTCTTTTCCCACAGAGCATGTGTTTCAGAGAAGAGTATTTTCCGGGGACTTGGGGATGTGGGCCGTAGAGTGGTCTGTGTTGTAGATAAAAGATAGCAGGGATTGGTCTGTGTTGTAGTAGGGACGGCATGCAGTGTGGAGCTTCCTCACTCGGCCCTGCACCTGGGCTTCAATGAGGAGCTGGCTCAGAGTGGTGATGTAATGCTAGGCTGAGCCTCATGGTTTTCCAGGCTCTGGTTCTTTAGCAGCAAACCATCCTTAGGAGCAGGTATGCACTGATCATTTGTCTGCATCGTGTAGCTCGAGAAAGCATCATCTTAACAATGGAGGTGCATCATGTCGGAGGATTTTTTTAGTGCCGTGAGCCTTGTACTATGCCTGCCCTGTGTATCGTCCATGTGCACTATTGTTAGATGCATGGAAATACGTGATCCCATGAGGGACTCCAGCCGAGGCAGAAAGGAACAAATTCAACCTATCATTTAGAAGCCTCTAAACTGTAAATCAGTGAATCAGTCGTCGGCACTAGCTAGCTAGCTGTTAGGGCTCAGTCCTATCTGAGAGCTTAAGGGACTTAGAAGATAATGTGACAGTAGGTTTGGGAAAATATGCTTTTCAGCCATTGGAAATTCCACTTGCCAGTGCCCAACATCCCCACTCTTTTTCCCAGTTAATAAATGACTAGTATTCTGTTGGCTGAGGGCTGAGTTTGGGAGATCTATTAGGTAGAAACTGCCTTTTTGGATAAGGGTCCCTAAGGTCCTGCCCTGTGGGGATAGTCGTGTTTAAATAAAACTCCAGGCTGATTGGCCGCTTTGTGATGGAAACTTATTAAATATCGCATGGTTGAGTTTATCCATATGCACCTGCCTGAGGCTTCTCTCCCTGAAACTGCTACTTTTGAAATACTCTAAATAATAGATCTTTAAGATAGTGTATTTACTCTTTCACAAAATCCCACCCTTCATCCCCTAACATTTTTGTTTTAAAAAAATGGAGAGCAAGGAAATGTTTGGGGCTGGTGACCTCCGGCAACTATTCTCTAAAATCTCACCTCTGCTGTCTGAATAATGGGTTTGTTTTTCTACTACAGATTGGCTCATGTCCTGTCTAGAGGTTTTAAAAAAATGTATAAAGACTGCTTGCTTCAGCAGCACATATACTAAAAAGTGTATTAAGGGAGCATCTCTTTTCTGCATGGGCTCAAGTCTTTCATGCTAGTATGTATTTCTGTGCACTTACAAATGCATGCCATGAATAATACACGAGACAACGTAGCACATGGTCCATGGCAGGGACGAGCCTTCCACTGTAAGATGATGCTCAGCGTTGCAGGGATGGAGACGAACTCAGGATGTACACCTGCTGCTAGGCACACTCCATGACAACTGGAATCTAGAGCCAACGTTTCTCTTTTTCTCTGGTGGTTCCCTGTGAAAGATCAGCTTAAGAAGGGCCCTTGTGTAAGAGAGAAACCGAAAGGCAGAGGGATATCAGATGATGTGGAAGGGCCTGCAAGAATTTGTTTTAGTTCTAGGACTTTTCTTCTGATTTCAGGTTTGGGGTGCCTTTGGGCAGCTTGTAGCCCTGTCTGATCACTTCATTCTGTACAGGAGTGCAGTAGGGTGAGGAGGAGAGGTCAGAAGCCCTGCATCCCCCTTTTGGGGAGTTGGAGAAGGAGGGAGGCACATGGGATGGGGAGACAGAGGGATGGAGGGTCAAGTGTTGACCCTTACCTTGCAGCTCCTAGGGTGGTCCATGAACTGCTGCATCAGCTTCCCCCTAGGGGCTTGTTAGAAATGCAGGACCTCAGGTGCTATCCCAAACTGGCTAAATTAGAATCTCCATTTTAACCAGTGATTTGCAAAGATGCCAGGTGATTTAGAGGCAAAAAAGTTTGAGAGGCCCTTAGCTAGTTAGGTCCCCATCTTGGTCCAAGAGGAACCTCTGGCCACTCTGTAGCTGCTGCTTTCCAGTCTGGGAAAGAAGTTCTGATAGTTGATTGTAGCTGTTGTCTCCAAGTAGAAAAGCCATAGCAGGCAGAGGAGAATTCTGGTGCAGAGAGCACTTACTTCTCAGCATGGATGGATGGGAAATACAGGAAAGGGTTAGGAAGTACTTGAGTAAATGTGGTCTGTGTCTATTGATTATACCTGCTGTTCATGCCTTCCTTCCATGGAGCCCCTTGTGGCTCAGCCTTTGCTGAGTGAAGCAACCTTAAGTATTTGTCTTTATGTAGTTTGTGTAGTTGGAGACCCCCATTCCCAGGGCTCCCTCAGCTTCCTCCAAATCCCCATGCCTTAGCCACCAAGAGGCAGCAGGGGGCAGGGGTAAGCCGCAGCATCTGAGAGGGAAAGTGGTTGTTCTGTGGACAAGTTCAACCTGCTTGGACTATGGCTCCACTCTTGTCTTGGGCTCTAAAAAGCAAATCACAAATAGGAAAACCCATTCTTCTACACCTGTGAGGATCAAAACAGAAGGGTCAGGGTGGATGCAGAGAGGTGAGTCTGAAGCAACAAGCCCAGGTGACGGAGGAGGTGGGAGAGGAAAGGTCAGATAGAGGCAGGTACCAGGTGGAGGTTTTATGCTCAGATGAGTGAGAGAAGGGTGTGACATTTGCCAAGAGGAGAAAACTGGATTGGGAGCCCATCTGGGGGAAAGTTGATGAGTTTGAGCTGGGATTTGAGGAGCAGGTGGGATCAGAATTGTAGCTGAGAGAGTGGCCAGGACCAGAGAGGAATCTCAGGCACCGCTTCCCTGGGTTGAGTGGTTCCAGCAGCAGAGTTGAAGCTCTTCACGCATCTTTGGTCACAGATGAGTGGGGAGATTTTGATCCCTCCATCCTCGTGGCTCCTGACCCCCTTTTTCAGCCTGGGAGCTGACGAGAGTGTCTAGTGACTCTCATTTTGCTCTGCCTGCCTTAGAGGGTTCCTCAGAGGCCAGGTGTCATGTCTGTAAAGACTCTGAGACCAAAGCTGCAGACCGCGGCCAACACAGGGACACTGCCTGAAAATCTCCAGCATTTTGGTAGCTCAGAAGGCCTGCAAGGGCCGTGGAGCTCCCAGCAGGAATCGCTGCTGTTCAGGCCTCTCTGGATCTCTTCTTTCAAAGCCTTGTCTCTTGAGGTGACCCTTGGCTAAGTCATTTAGCCAATGGCAGCATTCCTATGTGGCCTGCAGACAATTTCTCAGTTCTTGGAAGCAGATTTCACTTGGATGTTACCGTTGGACAAAATAAGTAGAATTTTATTCCCCCTAAAATTGAATACACTACTAAGTTCTCTGTAGAGTGGGAGTTGCCTGGGTCCCAAGGGAACCTCTTGGGTGCTGTCTTAACTCAGGCTGTTCTAACAAATACTGTAGCCAGGGTGGCTTAAACAACAGACGTTTCTTTCTCATTGGGGGCTGGACGATTCTGTGTCTGGCAAGGACCTGCTTCTTGATTTGCAGATGGCTGTTGTCTCCACACATCTGTGGTCACCGATGAGAAAGTGCAGAACTGGTCCTCACATGGCGGAGAAAGAGGAAGACAGGGTGGGGCTGAGAAAGCTCCATGTCTGTTCTCAAAAGGGCACTAATTCTGTCATGGGGGCTCCACCCTCATGAACTAATTACCTCCCACAGTCCCCACCTCCTAAAACCATTACCTGGGATTAGAGGTTCAACATAATGGATTTTGGGGGACACATCCACAGCAAGTGCTTTTTCTTGGCTGTCATTCCTAGATACCTCCAGCACAGCCTGTGGCCATGTGCCCATGTCCAGAAGGATCCTGTCTCTTCACTGCCTTCTCTGTGGGACTTACCTGCAGGCTTTCTCTAAGGTAAACTGAAGGCAAGAACAGTCTGCAGCCCTCCGGGAGCCACCAGCTGTCCAAGGGGTCATGCCATTCCTTTCTGGAATGGGCGCCCACTGGTGATAGGGTGAGCAACTAGGGCGAGGATGTTGATTGACTAGGTGAGCGTTACATTTGGGTCAGTGGTTCGGAGCCTCTGTCTTCCCATAGTCCCTTTTGCCCCCATCCCCATGTTTCTTTCCACTGTCTATGGCCTGTTTCTGTGGCTATATTTTTGGTTGCCTAGAAACCACTTAAGCTTGAAAATATGATTGGCTGTTCTTCCTAGATGGATTGCCTGAGCCAGGTAGCGTTCTGGGGTGAGCGAAGGATGTTGAGCAATTCCATCCTTTCCCCTTAAGATTAATGATGAGGATGTAGGCATTATAAACATTGTCCCATGAAAACCAATTGTTCATGGGCTAATGCTTTTGTTTCAGGTCGGACAGGAGTCTGGGGGAGACTGGTTGGCCACAAAGAACTCACTTTGAATTGCTCATACACATCCATCCTGCACTGGAAGCGGTAGCTCAGATGACACTGGTTCTATTTATATTTACAAATTTACTTTAGCAGTTGTTTCTGGAGAGCGGGCCAGATGTGGAAACAGAGCTGGGCACTGCAGTGTCGAAGCCTAGAGTGGAAAGGGCTTCCTCAGCCTCACCAAGGAGACACAGCTTCAGCAGGAATTTGTGTGTGCCAGGCGTTGGTCATTATAGAGATACTACATCAATGAATCTTACAGGGCAAGCACTCTGATCCCCATTTTACAGATAAGGAAACTGAGGCCTCTGGGTAACTTAAATCAAGGGGTCTGCAAACCTTTTTTGTAAATGGCCAGATAGTCTAAATAAATTAGACTTTATAGCCTGTCTCTGATGTTAGAGTATGAAAGCAGCCATAGACAATTCATAAACCAAAGTTACAGTAAAATCTTGATTTACAAAAACAGGTGGTGGGTTGTAGCTTGTTAACCACTGGCCACACAGCTGGTTGGTAACGGGACTCAGGTCCCCTGGCCTCACGGCCCCATGACTGCTCCCCAGCACCAGGGTCCTCAAGCCCCCGGCCTGGGCTGCCACCTTAGTTTCTCTGTCCTGTCTCTCTAAGACATCTCATCCATGTTCATGGACTTAAACACTATTATGTCCCGAGATCACCCCCCGTTTAGCTCCTTCCCGCTCACCTGAGCTTGGTACTTATCTGGTTGCTTACTTCGTGTCTCTGTTGGTTTCTGATGGAGAGCTCAGGCTTAACATGTCCAAAATGGAACGAATGACCTTCCTCATCAGTTCCCCAGCTCAGCACCCAGCACCTCGTCCACCCAGAAACCTGGTAGCCGTGTGTTCTCTTCTTCCCTCCCCTTCTGGATTCCTAGAACAGTCCAGATGGTGGTCCTTCCCTGTGTCCGCTTCCCATTGCTTTTATTTGAACCCCTCCCCCGTCAGGGCCCACAGGCCTGCAAGTCTGCTCCCCCCTTGCCCGTTGTTATCCTGCCACACTGGGCACCCGGTCAGTCCTTTGACCACATAGCACGCCCCTGCTTCAGAGACTCTGCGCGTCCCGAACGCATTCTGACCCATGCAGGCATGCCTGGCTGCTCCTCCAGCAATCAGGTCGGCAGGTTTTCCTGCCATTGTTCTGTGACTCGTCTCTCTTAACTGTTCTCATCAGAATTTGCTTACATTCTACTTGTTTATGCTCGTGTCTCCAGGACCTAGCCCAGTGCCTCGCACATAGTAGGCACTCAGTAAATCATTTGTTGAATGAATGAATGCATAAACAAATGAATGAAATATCTTACTAGCAAAAAGAATCATAGGCATATCTGCTGCTGTGCGGAAGGGCCCTGCAGGCGGGACTTCGAGGAGCTGGGAGAGGCTTGGCTGGACCTTGGGCATTAAGGTGCTGTGGGCCTGATCCGCTGCCACCAAGACAGCCAGCTCAGTGCTCTGCCTGTTGCCACCATGCGGCATTTCAAGAGCCTGTTGGGGACACGCAAAAGGAATCTCGAGGACACCTGAATGTTCTTGCAGGGAGCTTCCCAAGAAAGAATGCATTGCAGGCTGCAGCTGATTGATTAGCAGGTCACTTGGGTGACAGTTGGAGCCTCTCCCTTCTCTCATGTCCCAGTCCTGTTAACCCTTCTCCCCTCTTCTCTCCCCTCCTGGATGGTTTACTCTTAGATGTCTGTTTTCTCACAAACCTCTGTGCCCTGTTCCCCTCTACAGTGTCCTTCATCCGTCCCTTGGCAGGTGTCATTTCCAGCCTTCGTCGCCTTCCACCTGAGGAAGCTGCTCCTTGCTGGGAAGATGAGCCTCCACGGCCAGCACAGCAGAGGCTTGTGAGAGGCTGGGGTGGGACCGTGAGGCGTAAATTACCTCTGTCCCTGCATGCTTGCCCTTGCAGAGGAGAGCAGCTCCTGAGACTGGGAAAGTGGGCCTTCTGCCCAATGCATCCATGGCTGTGCAACAGATTACCTGTTGGGGCAGTGGACTTCCTGCAGGTCTGGTCTTGTACCTGCCAACCCTCCTTATTTAGAAGAGTGATTCTCTGCTTTCTCCTTAAATGGAAGAAGCAGCAGCTGCAGTTCTGGCAGCTCTGGGCAGAGCAGTGGGGGCTGGGACTGCGGTGTGCAAGCAGGGCTGGGGCGGCCTCTGCCTACGGTTTTCTAGAGCCCTGCTGAACAGGCTCATAGTAGCTCTGTGTCCTTACAGGGCTGACAGCTCCGGCCAGCTGTCAGCCTCCTGAGGCCTCTCATGGGCTTTGGTCTGGGCCCTGTCCTTGGTTGGTCTATGGACCGGTCTTCACCAGCTCAGCTTGTTTCCTGCCCTAACTGGGGTATCATGGGAGGCAAGCCTGCTCCTGGGATGACTCTCAGTTTATCATCAGCATCCCAACTTCACTGACTCCAAGGTGTTTGTGGAGTTCCAGAGTCTGGGAATGTCAGAGCTGGAGACATCAGGAGCTTAGACATTACAGAGGGCTTTATCTTAACAGAAAGTTGTTTTAAATCCCGCAAGCACACCCTTTTACAGTATCTCTCAGGCCTTTCCTGCTAGTCATTAATCAAAGTGAGTCAGGTAGTCATTTTTATCTTTCCCCTTTTAACTCCCAATTTGCTAAAAAATACACTTTTAGATGGACTATGTCATTTGGTAAGCTTAAATCAGAGGTGTCCTCCTAGGACAGTGAAATAGCTTAGATTGCAGATGCACTGTCACCTGAGGAAATGAAGTGGATAGTTTGGGGGTAAAAAATGAGGGACAGTGGGCCCTTGGTCCAGCCCTCCATTGAGTCTTAGCTTGTGTTTTTGCCCTAAAGTGTCTTTTTCTTTTCTGATTCCCTCCAACTCCTCAGGGATGTTCTAGAGATCAGTTTCCAAGGAAGGGAGCTATGTACTCTGTTCATCCTGCGTGGGAAGTGGCTGAACACATTTCATTTGTCTAGGTTGAAGTTTCACATCCATTCAACACTCAGGGCTCCTCTTTGTCCATGCTGGGGGAGAAAATCCAACTGGGGAGAGTGTCACAGTGAGAACCACCCACCTGTGTGCAGCCGCCTGCCCGAGGAGGAGGTGTGATGTCTGCAGCTCTCCCGTACGGGCACCATCGTTAATGTAAAATATAAACATATCTGGGTCTCTGAACTTCAGAAGCAATCTTGATCAAAGAGGTGAGAGGACTCTGCCATTCATCGGGGCCCTGGTGGAAGATGCTAATTGTCAATTGTTCTGCTGTGAACGAGATACGGTCTGGAAGAAAATATTTTCCCTCCAGGAAGAACGCAGGAGGGGCTGGCTTTCCTTTAGGGAAAACATCTGCACACATGTAGGTCATGCGTGCAATTTCCTGGCCCAGCCCGGTTCAGAAGAGGATCCTGTGATTGCATTCATTTCCTTTAATGCTGGGATGGGGAGAGAGAAAAATGGCCCTAAGATACATTGCTGGGGGGGGCAGGCCTGCTGAGGGAGTGAGGGTCATCTCTCACAGCATCGACGTCCAAGAACTCTGCTCTTGGGGAAGAGGGAAAAGCAGAAGTGTGGTGCACAGGGTGTATGGGGGCAGCTGGGGCGGCTGTGAAGGTCAGGCTCGTGCTTGTGACATGCTGGCCCGAGTGCAGTGATGAAGGGCTTCATGGCCTTAGCCAGGCATCTTGGACTGCAAGTGGGAAAACAGACTGACTTAAAGATAAGAGGGAATATGTCTCCTGTGACTGACAGGATTCTTCCAGGAGTAATTACCAGGTATGGCTTTGGAAAAAGTGACACCCCCCCGCCCCACCACCACACACACCCTGCAAGAAAAAAAATTGGAAAAAGAAAACCCTAAACTTGAAGCATCAGAGTTTGAGGCCTTTAGAATCAACTTCTTTCATCTACAACAGGTGAATTATTCCTGGGGCTGCCTCTCCTCCCCTCCTGAGGCCTCTCATGGGCTTTGGCCAGGGCCCTGTCCTTGGTTGGTCTATGGACTGGTCTTCACCAGCTCAGCTTGTTTCCTGCCTTAACTGAGGTGTCGTGGGAGGCAAGCCTGCTCCTAGGATGACTCTCGGGTGTTCTGGCCCCTACAGTGAGTATCTTCCAGTACCAGGGCAAGGTTTGAGGTACGTGACTCGGTGCACAGGGAAAGGGGTGGAGCACGAGGATTGTGGTCACACGCGGCCAGAAGCTTTTGGCAGTATTTTCCCAGGACCCTGGCTGCTGATGGTTCTGGACACTGGACAGAGGTGGGGTCTGGGGCCATGGGAAGGAGTCCCAGGTCAGAGGGGAAAGGCGCACTCTGGTGGAAGGTGGTGCCTCCGGTGCTGTCTGTGCAGATGAGGGTAAGCAGGGCTCCAGGAGCAGAGCGCGGTGTTTCTTCTAGACCACGGCCCAGCCAGCCTCCTCTGGGGCACAGTTCTTAACACGCAGCCCGACTGCAGAGTTCTGGGGCTACCCTCACACTCAAGATTGAGTGGGGCCCTGTGGTCAGTAGCCACCTGCTCCCATACCCAGGACAGTGGGCTGGGGGCACACTGGTGGCCGAGCTCTTCCCCCGCCCCACATTTCTCTCTCCCCATTTCTCTGGCCCTATAGCTGGGCTCAGTGGATCAGAGGAGCATTTTTTCTCCTTACTGGAAGTCTTCCATTAAGACTCTGTCCTTCTGACCGAAGTGATTCTGGGTCCCTATCTGTGACCAGCATATTTTACATGGGCCGGAGACGGGTGGTGTTGACTGAAGGGAACGCCAGCTGCTCCCAAGATAAAGGGGAGGGCATGCTCAGGTCAGCACTACCAGCCCCTCTCCACTGTTAGGAACTAGTGGACCATGGCCCTGGCTCAGTGCAAACCTGTCCTAGGGTCCTGGGCATCCTGCATTGCCTGCTCATGGTGTGTTCAGGACCACCAGCTTTCAGAGCCTCAGTTGGGACATCTGCAAAATGGGGTTAATACCTCATTCCCCTCTCTGTTGCAGACAAATTCTACAGATAAAGAGAATGTGTGCTTAAGTTTGGGGACCCTGGAGAAGAAATGATACATAAAATGTCCCTGCTGTACTGTGCTCAGTGTTTGTTTTTTAACATGGTGTAATTCCTAGTGAAGTCTGGTGAAGAAAACCCTGAAATGCTGATAGCATTGTGCAAAAAGATGCATTAGTATCACTTGCCCAAACCGTTTATAACAAGAAAACCCCTTACTGCCTGTGAAGTGGAAAAGAAAGTGCTAAACCTCAGAAACCAGCCTGCTCACATGGGCTTTAATAATGTACTTGGTGTTGTTCATTCTCACTCTTCTGGGTTTACATAGTACATTTCCCAGTCTATGCTCAAAATAGTAATATTAGCAATTTCCTGGTTACTGTTTTTCTCCCACCTCCAAATGTGACCCCCCCCCTTCTAAAACTCAGGGCTTACATTCCTGGCATGGTGTGTGGAAGGCAACCAGAGGTGTGGGGTGATGAGGTGCAGGCTTTCCTGGAGATGGTATAAATTGCCCACATCTTAGTGGCTCTGGGAAGTATTTCCCTTGTGCCCAGATGTAACGTTTTACTGGCAAAAAAATATTAGATGAAATTGGACCAGTCAAGTGATAAGGTAGAAGAAGCTAAGTGGTGGAATGATGGCTGCATGTGAAGATTGGGGGCTGGGCCCTGTGCCCCTTCCAGGACAAGGTGATGCCTGAAAAGGGGCTCACATTGTAATGGGGGAGGCCAAAGCCATATAGCCAAAACATGCACAGAGGTGTTGTAGGCACTGGGATGGAGACTTCAGCATTCAGTGGGGATGAAGCAATGGAGAGAGCAGGACAGGAGGGCTCCATGGTGGAGGTGATGCTTTTGCCGAGCCTTTCCGGGCAGGGATATGGGGCTCAGGAAGGCAGACAAGGTGGAGGGAGCAGCAAGACCAAGTGCAGAGGGGCCAGAAGGGGCATGAAGGGCTGGTGGAGGTCAGGGTGTCAGGTGTAGCTTGCTGGCAGGACACAAAGTGTACTGAGATGGGAGGCAGGACCAGAGGGAAATGGTAGGGGCCAGATCTTGGAAGACCTCACAAGTAATGTTAAGGAGTTTGGAAAGCAGTGGCAACCTTTGATAGTTAAAAGGGAAGTGATGTGATTAGATTTAGGTTTGTGTTCAAGGGAAAAAGCAAGAAAACAGCCCACTTTTGTTTCTTTATCTTGCTCTGTGCCACACAAGTTGATTTTTCTGAGTTTCCAGATTTGCAACCCAAGAAATTGGGCAGCCTTTCTCTTACTCTATGGGTCTTTATTCTTAGAATTGAGAGCCTGCCTTTGCCTTTTAGGATTGTTTGGGCTTTCCTCAAATTCCTCCTGAGGTCCTCCCATCAAGTGGGTTCTTAAAGAACCTGGACTCATAGGCCTCCATTTGGTTAATGGTTTAGTGAATAAGAGGCTGCCCACCAGCAGAGTTGTTAGAAGAGGCTGGGCTGTTCGGCAGGGGCCAAGGAGTTATGGTCAGTACCCACAGCTCATCTTAGCAGGAATATACAACATCATTTTACTTCATATCCCATTGTACTTGCAGACAAAAAAAGGCTTGAAAAAATGTATGGCCTCATTGACAGGCTTGCAGATTAGAGATATGGAGAGGGCTGGTCTGACCCTATAAAGCCAGAATGTGTATGAGCGTCATCCCACTGAGCATAATACCCTCTACCTCCATCCATGTTGTTGCAAATGGTAGGATCTGTTTTCTTCTTATGGCTGAATAATATTCCATTGTGTATATGTACCACATCTTCTTTATCCATTCATCTACTGATGGACACTTAGGTTGCTTCCATTTCTTGGCTATCGTAAGTAGTGCTGCGATAAACATGGGGTGCATATGTCTTTTTCAAACTGGGCTGCTGCATTCTTAGGGTAAATTCCTAGGAGTGGAATTCCTGGGTCAAATGGTATTTCTATTTTGAGTTTTTTGAGGAACCTCCATACTGCTTTCCACAATGGTTGAACTAATTTACATTCCCACCAGCAGTGCAGAAGGGTTCCCCTTTCTCCACATCCTCTCCAACATTTGTTGTCATTTGTCTTTTGGATATTGGCCATCCTAACTGGTGTGAGGTGATATCTCATTGTGGTTTTAATTTGCATTTCTCTGATGATTAGTGATGTGGAGCATCTTTTCATGTGCCTGTTGGCCATCTGAATTTCTTCTTTGGAGAAGTTTCTGTTCAGCTCCTCTGCCCATTTTTTAATTGGCTTATTTGCTTTTTGTTTGTTGAGGTGCGTGAGCTCTTTATATAATTTGGATGTCAACCCTTTATCAGATATGTCATTTATGAATATATTCTCCCATACTGCAGGATGTCTTTTTGTTCTATTGATGGTGTCCTTTGCTGTACAGAAGCTTTTTAGTTTGATATAGTCCCACTTGTTCATTTTTGCTTCTGTTTCCCTTACCCAGGGAGATATGTTCATGAAGAAGTCACTCATATTTATGTCCAAAAAATTTTTGCCTATGTTTTTTTCTAAGAGTTTTATGGTTTCATGACTTACATTCAGGTCTTTGATCCATTTCGAGTGTACTTTTGTGTATGGGGTTAAACAATAATCCAATTTCATTCTCTTGCATGTAGCTGTCCAGTTTTGCCAACACCAGCTGTTGAAGAGGCTGTCATTTCCCCACTGTATATCCATGGCTCCTTTATCGTATATTAATTGACATATATGTTGGGATTTATATCTGGGCTCTCTAGTCTGTTCCATTGGTCTATGGGTCTGTTCTTGTGCCAGTACCAAATTGTCTTGATTACTGTGGCTTTGTAGTAGAGCTTGAAGTCAGGGAGCGTAATTTCCCCCACTTTATTCTTCCTTCTCAGGATTGCTTTGGCTATTCAGGGTCTTTTGTGGTTCCATATGAATTTTAGAACGATTTGCTCTAGTTCTTTGAAGAATGCTGTTGGTATTTTGATAGTGATTGCATTGAATCTGTAGATTGCCTTAGGCAGGATGGCCATTTTAACAATATTAATTCTTCCTAACCATGAGCAAGGGATGTGTTTCCATTTATTGGTATCTTCTGCACAGCGCCTTTTAAAAATTACATTGACGGCCCAGGGAGTGGACAGCCGAGCAGAAAAATTTTCCACTTAGGGAGGACAGTGTAACCGGGGCAGTTGAGGCCCAGGCTAGTGGCACTGTGTCACGTGCACACAGCCCTGTTCTGCTGCAGGAGGAAGGAATCGGGGATAGTGTGGACCTGGGGTGTTGGGGTGTCAAAGTCAGGCGTGGCCCTCCGCAAACTGCCAGGGTCCTGCTGGAGCAGCAGGAGAAGTAGGGTGCTCTGAATTCTCTGAGCAAGTGAAGGAGCAGCGTTTGAAGTCTGTAAGAGGCCCAAGCCCGTGTTACCGGGGTCCA
Organism: Smutsia gigantea; assembly: GCA_032199065.1. Lineage (NCBI taxonomy): Eukaryota > Metazoa > Chordata > Mammalia > Pholidota > Manidae > Smutsia > Smutsia gigantea. The sequence goes on along the minus strand of JAVSCE010004165.1, from coordinate 54,817 downwards.
CATGCCAACAGCTACATTTTCTGTTGCTTGCTACCTGAAGGGGCTAAGCGGAGAGAATTTGATACACATGTTAGGATGGGCAGCTCATCTCTGGTGTCTGATCCACACCCTCTCCTCCTGTCTCATTCTGAGGCATTGCTTCCAAGGCCTGTGGGAGAAATGGTGCCTAAGGGGACATTGAGTGTTTGTGGGGCCTCCTTGAAATGGTGCTTAGGAAGTGTCTGATTATTTTTCTGTATTTGAGTATTTTTTGCATTCATTTCCAGCGCTTATGTCTCTGTTGTCAGATTTCTGTTTACTTAAGTTTAGAGGCTGTGGAATCATGATTTGGTTGATGGATTTTCATTAATGAGTCTGATCTTGAGCTGGGTAATTCTCTCAGTGGGCCTGTTGATCATTATCACCTGAGTCGAGCAAATGAAACCCCTCTGGTTTTGGCTTTTGAAGGTAATGCGATGGGGAAATGTCAAGCATCAGATTTTCCATCCTAATTTTGGGTAAAATTTATCAGATTCTCCATTCATGCTGGAGCACATGTGCTCACCAATACCACCCTTCACCTGGCTGTGTGAGCCAGAACTCAGGCAAAATCCTTTATTCTTCCCTTGTCTTATTTCTGACACTTCATCCATCAGTGCATCTTGCCACAAATAAGAGATAGCCCTAATTATTTAATTCAACGTACATTTAGTTTCCAGCTGAAACCGGAAGCACAACTTAAATAGTAGGAACCTGTAGATAGTGGAAAACTTTGAGCCTTTGATGCAAGATATTTGAGCAAACAAAGCACAAAGCTGGCCTTTAACATCTTGTCCTAAAAATAAGAGAGAAGGCTGGAGCTTGTTTGTAAGTCAGAGGGTTTGAAGGTGTGATGAATGGAACGAGCCAGGTGACTATTGTCAGATTTATACCGGATTCTGTTCCTCCTATCATAAAATTGAGTAGTCAATTGGCAAGAAGGTCAGCTCTGAGGGCCTGTTTTAACTCGGGTTATTGTCATAAAACCCTTAACCTTGAGACAGTTTGGCTGTTCAATGTAGGAAACTGTATCTGTTCTTTGGCACTTTGTTATATGTAATTGAAATCTGAGGTTACTTATCAGCCTTGTCATATTTAAACCACCAGTTATGTCTCTGATATTTTTGTTACTAAATCAACCTGTGTAACAGACAATTCAGTCTCTTGGAGTCAGGAAAACCTATCTGCTTTCTTTTATCAGTTATAGGGCAAGTAAAAGTAAATGCTTATTTTAGCCAAAACTTTTTGAAAGCCCACCTGGGAACCCGGCTCTTCCTTCACACTGTGTCCTTCACCTCTCACGTATGCCTCCAGTCTGGCCGATTCTCACCTTCTCAGCTGCCGCCAGTCTCCTCCAGGCCCATCTCCTTTCTTCCAGAGTCTCGCGTCCCTGTGTTGATCTGACCGCCTCCCTCCCCACCCCACAGCAGCACCTGCCTGCTGCCCCTGCTGCGTTTGCAGAGCATCAGAATGACCTTTTACAAACATACTCTAGAGTGAATCCTTCCCCGTGTAAAACCCTCTACTGGCTTTCCAACTTGTCAGGGCAGACTCTGTCCTCCTTGCCCACCTTTCTTTCCTGGGGGGCCTGTACATAAGCCCATCTGTCCTTTGTACCTGGCAAGCCCCTTCCCCTACCAGGGCCCTTCATCTCGTGTTGCTCTCTGCCTGGAACCTTATTTTCCCCGCCTCTGTGACAACCAGCAACCTGTCTTCATGTCTGTCCCTGAGAAGCCTGCCTTCCAGGGAACGCAAGAGAAGCTCCAAGTGCACCCCAGAGCCCAGAACCAACCATGTCAGCACATCTATTTTGCTGATTACAATTGCTCTTGGAGTGGCTGTGAATTCAGTAAATATTCGAGTGAAATTTATTGCTTGATTTTACAATTCCTCGCCCACAGCCGTTTTAGCAGCACGTGTCTGTGTCTGGGGGGGGCGGGGGGCAGTGCAGAAAAACCACATACTTCTCTCACCGCTCTGTAAACTCATGAATCATGGGCACAGCTGTGCCCTGACTATGGGGGCTTTAAAGAAAGTATGACTATGCTTCATGCTTCTCTGATTATATCAAGGTGAATGGTACAATAATCTTTCTTGGTTGTAGAATTTTAACCCTTTAAGGACTGAGTAAATAAATGCCTACTGTTGTGCAGGGCACTTTACAGGTATAAACTCAGTTCTCAAAGCAACCTCATGTGGCTGGTGGTATTTCCACCTACTCCCTGCTACTGCCCACTGCATAGACGAGGATTGGGTCCCAGGGATGTCAAGGAACCTGTCCGAGGTCGTCAACTCACACATGGCAGGGCATGCATTTTGGAGCCAGATCTGTCCATGCTTATTTTTCTCTTTGGTGAATATTGTGCTGTTTTCTTCTATAAAAGGATCAGAATCATAAAATTCATAGGTTATACATGAAGAAAGGGTTTTAATTCTGACTTTATCAGTTCAGAATTTTTAACAAGTGGGTTCAAAGACTGAGTTGATGTTGCTGTGTCATGTATGGAGGATGGGGAGAACATACATCGAAGCCGGCGGTGCCCTCGGAGAAAAGCACATTTTCAAGGCATTGAACAATACTTCTGCTCTATAGTTGGCGTGCTGTTTACAAGCCCTTTTCCTTTTTATCATGTAAAGAGGTTGGAGGGAAGGGGACAAAACATTTAAGTCCTTCTTTATTGTACAAAGCACTGTTTGCAGACATTGGTAGAAAACAAGCTTTTAAAAGTTTCTTAATATCAGACTTTTTACTGAAGTATTCTAGCACCTCCCATTCCAAGTCCAGGTTGGTGGGGGTTATTTCTATGTGCAAAGTGATGATTGAGACAGACGGTGGACCGCATGTTACCATTTATTTAGCGGAGCTGGGAAAGAGCTTTTCTGGGGTTGTCTCTCTGATTATGAGGGCAGCTGTGGGAGGTACTGGTCGAGCATCAGCTCTGGGCAGGGCCCTGAGAATGATCAGTTTTCAGATAAATGAACTGTAATAATAACTAGACCCATTCTGGAAGCATGTTCTCTCAGTTGGCAAAGCTTCTGGGTCTGGGAAGGCCTCTCTCCAAGTGCGCGTTTTCAGCAGGAGGGCGTGTTGCTGTGCCGAGCAAGCCCAGCGGCTTGGGGCTCACGTTTTCTGGGTTTATTAGCAAACTGGTTAAAATCTACATACAAGGTGTGTATGTATGTGTTAAATACAATGGCTTCTGGGCGTGACTCACTAACTGTTTACACTGAAACATTGCCGAGTGAGGGGCGTAAGCATGTCGATGTCAGATGCAGTGACAGCCCTCAAATGTTTTCTCCACTGCCATTAATGAGAGTGCGCAAGGGTGTGAAGGAGGGCAAATTACCAAGGGATGAATTACAAAGTCAAAACACATGAGCTTTGATTATTGATGGAAAACGCAGAATTCAGATTAGCAGGACAGCCTCCAAATGCGCTTTTCCTCATTTTGACTAGAGATGGGAGTGGGGGAGGGGAGGTAGAGAAACAGAAGCAAGGACACACACACACACACACACACACACCCCACTCCCCCCCCCTCCACCACCACCCAGGGAAGAGAACAGAGCGGAGGGAGGCAAATACTGAGACAGACTCGGGGACAGACAGACACTTAGGCAAGGGCACTTCTGACATAAAGAACTCGGGAGCCCAGATCCTAAGGCTGGAGCCACCAGTTCTCTGCTGAGCGGAATCCTCAGGGCCTGTTTGAAAGCGGCTGCTCCGTGATGAGTCAGCACTTGAGTCTCCCTCGACCCTAGGTCGATATTGCCCTTTGCCCACGATTTGAATCAGTGAGGGTAACAGAATTCAGGGGCTGACCCAACCCCACTTGTGACCCAAGCCCACAGCCTCCCCTGGTCATTCCCTGTAGGTCCAAGAACATAAAGCTGTTGTCGTCTGGATGGCCATGTTGTCCACATGTCAAAGCTCGGTCTCTTGGTTGAGGGAGGGAATGGGATAAGGTGTGGCCAAGAGAAAGGGGGAATGAGGGACAGGAGAGCAGGGGACCCAAGCTGGCTGGTAGTCATGGATTCCGCTGTGGAAACTCCCTTTGATCCCTCGTCCTGGGGCGGAGGACGCTCTGGAAGCTGACAGCCTCCCCACATACCAGAGAGTGATGTGCAAACGAGGAATCAGCAGAAGACGTGTGCTCTGAGCCCGCGGTGGCTGAGCCCCGGGGCTCTGGGTTCTCATCTCAGGACCCAGGAGGATGCAGTCTTCTTGAGAGTGGGGTGCCAGCCAGTCTGACTCGGCTGCCTGGTGCTCTGCATGTGACGGGAACAGGTCCTGCTGAAACTGTCATGGGATGCTGTCCATGTGCCCCCCACTCATTGGGAGGCTCTGATGGGAGGGTGGCTGAGGGAGCTCTGAGGAGCACACTGTAAATGTTGCCTGAGGCGAGTTGCTGTGCACCCCCATCCTGGTACCCAGGTACCTGCCAAGGAGACCACCTTGAAATCAGAATGATGCTTGCTGTGTGTGGAGGGTGAGCTGAGGATGCAGGATGGGTGCTTCTTACTGGCTCTGGGTGTACCTGGAGTGTGACGCCCCCTTGCTCCTGCAAGGGGGAGCCTGGCTCCCAGGGTCTTGCCTGCCCTGGACAGTGTGGAGGGAGAAAGGTCATGCTCCAGCCACCAGTCCTTTTCCAACCTCCTTGTTGTCTCCTTCCCTTAAACTGTGTTGTCCTGGATGTAGTCCAGTGAATCAGATCCCAGCAGTGTTCCATTCCTTGTGTCCTGGACCTGGATGAGATTGGGGAGAACATGCTGAGTGGATCTGGGGAGGCCCCTGGAGTCCCAGCAGCGTGGCTGGACTGCGCCCTGTTCAGGCCTGCATCTTCCTCTGTATCAAGGCAATGCTGGGGACGCGTGCCCAAGTGCCCATGTTTAAATATCTTTCTGATTATAAAACAACACGTATGTGTTCCCTAAATATGCATATATTTCTGTCTCTAAATAGGTGGATATGAGAATGTAAATGTGCACATGGGTTTTTGTAATTGTTTATGTTTGTATATAATTACTGTATCCAAAATAAGCTCATACTATATATGCATTCCTTAATTTGCTGTTCTTCTGTGTATTACGTAACTTGGAGCTCTCCTGATGTACGTGCAGACCCACCCTGCCCTCATTACAGTGGGTGATGCTGAGGGTCCATCACTTGCTAGGGGCTAGGTGAAGCCCTAGTCACTGACCAAACATTACTGCTCTCATTGACTTCTTGCATTCTCTTTGATGGTTTCCCAGTCTCATCTGTCATGTAGTCCTGATAGATGCTATCTGTGTGCCTGTCTGTGATACTGTTCTTCTAATTTGTTCTGGTTTCAGAAACCAAATTCCAAACTATCTTAGTCCATTTGCACTGCTATAACAAAATACCACAGACTGGGCGACTTAAACAACACACATTTATTTCTCACAGTCCTGAGGTCTGGGAGGTCCAAAATCAAGGTGCCAACCAATTTGGTGTCTGGTGAGAGCCCCGTTCTCTGTTCGCAGATGGCCATTTTCCTGCTGTGTCCTTACATGGTGGAAGGTGCAAGGGAGCTCTCTGGCTCTCAAAAGGGCACTAGTCCCATTCATGAGGGCTCCACCCTCCTTCCTGATCACGTCCCAAAGGTCCCACCTCCAGATAGCATCACACTGGGAATTCGGTTTCAACATGAAATTTGGGGACACACACACACACACACACACATTCCAGAGCATGTTTTGAGTTAGGATGAGTATGTTTTCAGACAAGACCAGAAAGTTTTTCACTGAGGCACACACAGGATCTTTAGCATTCTTGAACAGGGACGCTTTTGTTTTTCTTGGGTGCTGGCTGTGTCTCAGCATGGGATGCTTCTGCGCAGTAGGGTGTTCTGGAATGCACCCTGGCGACAGGAGACCCCTCTTAATGGCGGCTTTTCAGAAGCCCCTCCTCATGCCTTTCTCAATTCCATGTGCTGTATTTTTTTGCTGGCATCCATAAAATATCTTATTTCCAGTTAGAGTTTTAAGAATCTCAGTGTAAGCATTCCAACTTAAGTTACCCAACGAAGGAGTTCTGCTATAAAGGTGAGATTTTGGGGATATTGGTGCATGAAGTAAGAACATAAAAGGGCAGGGGGGAGCGTTCTTTCTTCCTCCCCACTCCATCACCTGAGATCGGGTTCACAGTTTGGCCTTTCTCCAGGATTCAGTTACAAATCAGTGGAGTCCTGAGTCTGGGCTGCCGAGTTGGCCTCAATTCTACCCTGCCTGCAGTAAGGCCTCGCCACTAGACAGTCCCTTTTGCTCAGGGCTTGGTGGCACTGCACATAGGTACATTTCAAAACCAAGTGTGTGGGGGGTGTTTTGATGGGTGCGCATTTACAAACCCCACACATGCAGGGTGCCACACTGAGCCACCTCCATTCTGGAAGCATCCCCCTGACCCTGGAGTTTGTGGTTCGTGCGTCTCTTTAGGGAAGGGTGAAGTCGAGCTCAGTGTGACTCTGAAAGGGCCCACCTTCCCCAGGGCACACTGCTGGCCGTGGGCGGCCGGCAGGCCAGCCCTCCCACCTTGCGCGTAGACTCCCGGCTCTTTTTCATGCCCAACTCAGGAGCTTTGATCAAATAAAACAGAAGACTTAAGCTTACTAACAAATCACATTTCCCCAAATTGCCTGTGCTGGTAGGCCAAGGGCAGAAGCAGAGCTGCAGTAACGAGGGGGGAGGTGTCGTCCTTGCAGTTATTACCCCACTTACTGGACAAGTGGTCCAAGGGCTCCGGAGGCAAGTGACCTGCTTACGGTCACACAGTTACAGCAAGTGGCGTACCTGGAGGAGTCCTGTGGGAGACCTCTGTTGCTGTGGACCACCTACCCTTTGTTCTACTTTCCGATTGCTTTTTGGGAGAATTCTGCCTCCCCCGTCCCATTGCATCTGGGTGGGTTGCTTATTTATGAGGGTTCCCGTCCCTCCTCTGGCTAAAAGGTGTACAGCCCAAGATGGGCCAGTGGGACGCTCCTCCCTGTCTCTTCAAGTTTCCGCCCTCAGCCTCCAGTTTTTCAGTAAATTGGGTTTTTGCTTTTGTTATTGGTTCCTGTTTCTTGCAGTTACATTCAGTGTGCCACCGGCTGTGACCAGGTCTATGGGACTCCTCAGTCGGTGTGTGCTCTTTCCCCTAGGCCACACGGCTCCTCATCGGGGTGCAGCCTGACCTGGCAGCGGCCAGGATGTCGATGGCCAGTGCCCCCTTTGAGGCCTGCTGCTGCCTCAGCATCGCCAGGTGATAGCTACTGGAATCTGAAAGTGAGACCCACCTCGTGAACCCAGCAGACGCTCGTGCTGGGAATCTTGGGATAAGGGTGCCATCGTCTGCTTTGATTTTCCCTAGAGTATCAGCCTGGAAAGTTCTAGCCACCTGGCTTGCTGGAGCTGACTTTATGTTCATGGAAAGCAGCAGCTGACCATGGGCTCTTCAGTCGCCTGGCAGTCCGAGAAGGGTCTTAGTGTTGAGATCACGTTCTCCTTGTACCTAAATACTAGGGGTGCTATTGCAGAGCAGACCCCTCTTCTATATGCAGGATGCACAGATATTTTAAGTGAGAGACCTTTAAGGATTTTTCAGTCAACCGGAAGGAATTCCCAGTCTGGTCAGGTTGTTTAGGCAAGAGGAAAGAAAGAGAGAGAGAGAGAGAGAGAGAGAGAGAGAGAGAGAGAGAGAGAGTGTGTGTGTGTGTGTGTGTGTGTGTGTGTGTGCTTGCCTGCATACGTACGTCGAGGAGGGACAGCTTTTCCTGAAAGCTGTCTAAAGCAGAATGTTGCTAAGTAGATAGAATTTAGTGCACAGCGGTTTCAAGTCTATCCTCTCACAGATCCATCTGACTCTTACAGGAGGTGTAGAGATGAATGAGGCAGGCTGATCCTCCCGCTGAGAGCTCAGTTGTGTTTTCCTCGGAGAGGAAGGCCTCCCTCTCTCTTCAGGGAGGACGGATGACCTGTTGGCGTGGAGGATGCGAGCAGACCTCCCTGAGGCAGGGCCTTGGGCCTGCACATCTCCAGTCTCCCTCACAGGAGGAGCCCCTGCACTTCTTGCTCAGATGGGCCCTCCAGAACAGCTCGGAGGGTGGGGCTTATGACCTGGGAAGCCCCCCACCTCTGGAGGGCCTGCACTGTGTCCTCCGTCCTCACTCATGGTGGGTGAATCCAGAAACCCCCGTCCCTCCGTCCCTTGAACTGGAGTTCTGAGCAATTGCTCTCGTAGTAGATAGGCATGTGAAAATATCCTGTCCCCTTTAGCAGTGCTTAAGAAGGAACTACTTCTTGATAATGAGGTAATATTTAAGTAGAGGTAACTTTAGATTTCCAGGGTGGGAGGGGGTTGTTGTATTTGGAATGAAGACTCTTATTTGGAGGCAGTGTTTAGTTTAAGGACAGCAGACCTGGTTCTGCAGAAGGTCCAGTTGTGGCTGGACCAGAATGGGCCAGTGATCTTGGGAAGTCATTTTTGCAATCCTAGCCTGATTCCTTGGCTGTCGAAAAGATGTGATGTGTGTGTTGGAATAGGAAAGGATCCTGAAGTTTTCTCCCAGCTTCAAACTTGGAAGGTTCTGTGGTCTCTGATGTTTATTCTCCCATGTCCTTGAATTATCTCCAGGAAAACTTGAGCAAAATATAACCATTTCACAATAAGCTGGAAAACTACATTTATAGTACCTCTTTATTAAAAGATATGCATTTTTTATTTATACATATGCACACATTCACACGTACGTTTGTGTATGTATGTATGTGTGTATTCTACTAACTTTATTATATAAAACTATACCAATTATAATATCATATTTGTATGTGGGAGCTGATCTTACACTATTTTGTTGTTAGTGCATTGAAGTAAAACATGAAAATATTTCAAGTAAAGCAGAAATATAGGTTGACAGGCCTAGGGTTCTACATTTCACCAGCTGTCTTGCTTTGGGGACAGTTTGCATAAAGTGTTCTGTTTCAACACAGTGTGTGGTCTATGGAGGGACTAAATTCTTCACTGGGTGGAGCAGAGGTTTTCAGACTATCTCGATGAGACAGCAGAGCTCTACAGAGATTCTCCAGATTGTGAGGACATATTTGAAAAAAAGTTTGAAACTTCACTGACACCCCACCAGGGAGCTCAGGAGGTTTGGATTATGGGGGTGAGCAGTCTTCCTGCACTTGGGGTTACGTGTTTCCATCTTTCCTTCTGTTCAGCACAGTACACTGTTGATCATGAATACTGCCAGCGCTGTCTTGTGCTGATAGATGAACTTGGTTTTGTGTGGTCACATAACTCTCTCGCCCTGTCTGACTTAGAGAATGTCCCATGATCACGGGACAGCTCTTGGAAAACAGGTGCTGTTTGCAGTTACTCATTGGTATGTATCAGGCCTTTTCCTGGTGATGTGCAGCCAGGAAAGAAATCAGTAGGCATAAGGCTGCAGTTGGATCCCTGACTCCTACTGTCAGATATTCAAGTTCGTCAAAATAGCTTACTTGTTCTCAGTGATAAACTTTATAATAAGAGTAAGTTATAAATTGAGCTTATAAAATAAGTGACATACTACTTTTCTCTCTGTGTAGGAATTTCATGTAATCATTTGGAAAAAAAATAGTTCTGATGTTAAAAATGTTTGGAAGGCACTGATGTAGTACAGAGAGCACAGATTTTAGAGGCAGACAGTTCTAGGTCTGAGTCCCAGCTTCCATTGCTTCCTAACTAGATGGCCTTGGTCAGTGTAATGTGCTTCTTTAAGCCATAGTTGTGTCATCTGTAAAATGGGCCTGCTCTCCAGCAGGCAGATAGTTTTGAAGGTTAAAGAGAAATGTGCAAAAGGGCTTAGCCCCAGTGCCTGACCCATAGCAAGTTCCATCTGTGATAGCTATTTTAATGCTGGGAATTGAACTCACTGTGTTTCCTGCCTGGCCATTAAGAGCTGTCTCTTTATACTATGGAAAGACATATCTTACTGTATTTGCATAGTTACTTATATGACGAACATAACATAATCCATATTGTGGCAAATATACTTAACTGTAATTTAGAGACCTTTAGAGGCTGTAATGTAGTGGTACATTTTTCTTTGTGATATATCTTTGTGGCAAATTAAACTAATTCTTTCATTTTAAAAGGGTGCGGATCCTTCATAGAATAATTTCTTGTACCTAATTTTTTTGTAGTAGAAAAAACACTCAAATGGCCTATGGGAACTGCTTTTATGCCTTGGGACTCTGAAGTGCTGCTGTATTTTTATATACAGGCTCTTTGTGGGTGAACTACAGAAATCCCTGCTCTTGGAAACGTTTTTGAGCCCCTTGGGAAACTGAATGGGGGGAAAAGAGCTAATTAAAAAAGCTGCCGTCCGCCTCCTCTAATTAACTTGCTCCCCGCTCCTGGGAGAGGCAGCAGAAGTAAGAAAACAATGCAGGCAGTGCCGGAAGTAGATGCCTTCTAGTGGTCCAGGGTAGCCCCTGGTGTTCTGATGCAGAAAGAGTTCATAGTAAACAAGCTGGGAGTCACAAAGGGGCTTGGTGTGCCTCCTACACAGGGCGGTGGTGAATGGTGTCCCTTCTGAGCAGGTGTGCAGGCCCTGCAGCTGCAGGAGGGGGCACCTCATTGAAATTCAGCAGCTCCAATCCCAGAGCAGAGGCCCTCCCTGTTGCTTGCTTATGCTGTTGGGAAAGAGAGGGCCCCTTTGTGCTCCAAAGCCACATATCTCCAGGGCCCAGGACGCAGAAGCCGTAAGAGGAATTCACAGTCTCTCCCTCTAGACACTGACAAAGCTAGCAGCATCCGTGGCCGGTAGTGCAACTCACTTTTTCATGACATCTTGAAGAGATTTTGATCACAGAGATACCAGCAAGGGGGCTGCGGGTGGGAACTGGGGCACAGAGGCTATTCTTCAGCAGAGATGGCTTTTGCCTCCTGGCGGATGTGGCCCCTGGTGGAATGGGCCCAGTGGATGTGGACAGCGGTGACCAGCAGCGGGGACTCCAGTGTGCTGGTCCTTCAGGAAAGCTCTGGAAAGAGGCAAGTTGGCTCCATGCATCCCACCGGGCTGATCCAAATTCTTCTTCCTCTTTTGACGCTCAGTTGTGTAACTTGGCTGTGTTTTTCATACTGGTAAACAAACTGCAACATTCAGGGACCTAGATCTGTTGTTTTCGAAGTTAGATGTTTCATTCTCCCCCTCAACCGAAACTAAGGCCTTTAGTATTAATGTGTGTTTATAAAAAGTTAGTATGGCCCTTGTCATGTCTGCATGAATTAGGTCTTTCCTCCGGTAATTTGATAGTGTGCAGGCTTCGGCTTGTTGGATGCCATCAAAAGCAGCGCCAATGTTTCTGTTCATCTCTTTGAGTCCCTGGAGGGCTTTGGGGCTGGGTGGAGGGGCCGGGGTTGTTGGAGGGGCAGGGATGGAGGGGGTCTGTGGCTCTGATTATGTGAGTCACTCCAAATTGTAAAAATATCAGTGTAGATTTTTCTGAAGGAGAACTCACCAGATGCCTCATTTCCCTATTCTAGATCCCTGTAGAGGGATTGGTTTGGTCCCTGGTTCTCTCTGCTGGTTGGCAGATGGTTTTTAGAAGATTTAAACTCTACTGAGGTCACGGGTCCTTTGACCCTTGTGAAGCTCGGCAGCATGAGCATTTCACACTCCACACTCACCTGACACGTCACCCTCTGATTACACATCTTCACCCAGATTTGCCAGCTGGGCAGCTTGTGTGAGCTATAGTATCTTCCCTTTGGTGGCGACCTTCCTTGTGGCAGTGAATAGATGGCATTTTGGTCTGTTCACAATACCCTGACGTGGAAATCAGCCGTGATGCCGCTGCTGTGGCTCGTGGCATCCTCTGGCATCCTCAGAATGAGGCCGGGCCTGGGCTGTGGGCCGCTGGGCATCTTGAGCAGGTGGAAAGCTGCGGTCCCACCTGAGGGTACGTGCCTGGCTTGGTGGTTTGGGGAGGCCGCCTTCTTCCTGGCTTCAAACCAAATTCCCAGTGGAAGGGTGATGGAGAGGGCTGTCTGCTCTGGGTTTTCCTGAGCCCAGGGCAAGGCTTTAGTTTGGTGAGTGGCCTCACCTGTTGCTGGTGGGCATCCTCTGGGTGCAGTTTTGGTCCAGACCTGTGGATGAAGAATCTTCATTGAGAGCAGACTTCCCTGCAGACCAGCCAGGACCATTGTCACAGGTTTGGGTCAGCAGGCTGTGTTTTGTGTCTTGGTCTGGCACATCTCCAGCTGGCTGGCTTGCTAACCTTCATTCATTCATTGATTCATTGATCATTCATTCATTCAATAGATGTTTATTCAGTACCTCCTGGCTTAGGCTCGAGGAGGCAGTGATGTCAGGCCCGCTGCCCTACGGTCTTTTCGGCTCAGTGGGAGAGAAAGGTATTAACACAATTAGAAAGCAAATAAATCTATAATAGCAAGTTATGAGAAGGGCTGAGAAGGTAGGGAAGGAAGAGCAGTGGGAGAGAATGACTGGGTGGGATGGGGAGAGGCCAAGTGAGATTTAGTTGCATGGAGTACGGATCCTGTGGGTGTGTTAGAACCGTGGCAATGAAAAGTGTCCCTGGGAATTCCTCCATATCAGTTTGACTGAACTGATGCCAAATAACACGTGCCTAAATTGATCAAAAGATTCCACCATGTTTGTATTTGCTTCTAAGGCCAGAAATATGTATTTTGAGTAGAGCTAAGTTCAAAGACTATGTCATTTGAGCAAAAAGCTGGTGATAATGAGATTCACTTTGGGCAGCATGCTGGGAAATGACTTTCATCGCGTCTGTCCTCCAACAGTTTAACTGGGCAGTGAGCCTGATTCCGCAGGTCCCTTGGGTTTTCGGGGTGGGGAAGTGGTCGGAAGGCCACGCACTCCTCAGCAGCCCTGGCCCCTGCCTGACCTTGTATTCCTCCACCTCTCTCTGCATCAGGAGTTCTGATTCTGAAGAAGCATTTGAGACCCCGGAGTCAACGACCCCTGTCAAAGCTCCACCGGCTCCCCCACCACCACCCCCCGAAGTCAATCCAGAGCCTGAGATCAGCACACAGTCTCCCCTGGAAGAACCAGGTAACCAAGGGTCAGTGGGCTGGGCTCCTGGGAGACTCACAGCTGGAGGAGGGCCCCCGTCCCAGGGGCTGTCCCTGGAGCTGGGTCCCCAGCTGCTCGGGCTTCTCCATGCTGGGCTGCATTTCATGAGTGAAAACTCAGGATGAGCAGATAACAGCAGATTATTCTGTTTGCTTTGTAAAGGGTAGAGGAGGCCTGGGAAGAACCCGCTCAGCACTTGGCATCCGGAATTGAGTCTGAGTGGGGCAAATGTGTCTTGGAAGTTTCTCTTTTGGATTCTATCTGGGATTGTAATATTTGTCCCCTTGTTCCCTTAAGAACACTGGTTCTGAGCGACCCACATGTTTTTATTAAGAATATAGCCCCCAGGGGCTTGGGGAATGAAGATACAGGAAATGGGCAAGAGTGAGTAATAGCCAAATCCATGCATGGATGGTTGATTATTCCTCACTAACCACAGTAACCTGATTTCTATTCATTTTCGCACATCCTTTTTCCCTTAGTGTGACTTCAAACCCAGACCTGTCTGTTCCTTTCAGACATGATGACTGACAGTAGGAGGAAATGGACAGATTTCTTTCCCACCCTGGCTGCCCACCTGGCCGATGTTCTCTGCATCCTCCAGTTAACACCAGCAGGGATGGGACCAGACCTCTAGCATGAAAGTTTAACATGAGACCTAGAGGGAGACAGGGACAGCCAGGAATGGCCCTTGGGCTACTCAGGAGGCCAGGTAGTCCCAGAAATGGCCCAATAGCCCAATCGGGGCCAGGTGGGACTGTCCTTAGACCTGGACAGCCTGCTCTGGGCCCTGTACTTTAGAGGCTCCATTCCAGCCTTCCTCAGGCCACAACCCTCACTAGGTGAAGAGTCTTCAGGGCCAAACTCCTTCTAGACACACTCTAGGCCACTTCCTGGGCCCATGTGGTTCCCTTTTTCCAGCCCATCTTCCCAGGGCTGACTGCGCATGTTTGTACCCCTCGGCTGAGGAGGAACCAAGGATCGGGCTGGGACCTAAAGGTGAGGTGTCCACACACCTGTGCTCACGGCCCCCCCAGTTGAGGGATGGAGCATGGTTGGGAGAAGGAGGAGCAGGCTGAGGGCCAGGTCTCCACGCATACTCGCCCTGGCCAGAAGTCAGGTGACCTGTAAAATAAAATAGCATTTTAACTTTGATGTTGGATTTAGACAGGCATGCATGGAATTCTTTCTACCTGTCCTGGGTTTAAGCAGGCCATTGTTTTAGGAAGGGTAGACATTCCTGGTGCTGTTTTCCTGAGCAAATACGCTCCCTGATGGTGGAGGAAGAGGGGTAGGGCCATGTTCAGGGAGGGCAGAGGTCTTTGCTGGTGTCTGCCAAGTGCAGTTTCCACATTCCTCCATCTCTTATCCACTAGCAGTATCTGATTTTGCACAGCCAGTCTAGGCGCTGGGCTCTGGGCACTTAATTGTTCATTCATGACTATAAATGTGTGGGATACTTTAGAGAAGAATTTAGAAGAAAAGTGAGAGCATATTACAGTGCATGCTCCATCCCCAGGACCAAGGAGCGAGCGAGGGCAGGCCATTGCTGGGAGCATCTGTGCATCCTCTGGGCTTTCTAGTCACATATCTTGACCAATTCTGGGGATGGTTTGCCACTTTGATTCATTTCTTTGGCCTGTCCTTGTTTCTTCTGCCTGACTTGCTTTTCCGAGCAAGTAATGATTTCCCTTCTTAAAAACAAACACACAAACAATACCGCCTCTTTCTTGAATGGCAGTTTCTGAAAGAATGAGCATATCGAGGATGAAGAAGGGGCTCAAGAGGGGCTAGAGCTGTTCATGGTCGTGAGTCACAGCCACATGGAACTTTTGATCATACTGGTTGTAGTCATTGACCTCGGACTTTATGCTTCTCCTCCTTGGAAAACTACAGTGAGGCTAAATGAATGTGGAATGAATATGAATTGGAAATAAGGACAGTTGTGGTTGGGGCTGTGTCGGCCTAAAGCCCCCTGGCTTGGGGTGTACAAAGATCCATTTGATTTGCTCACTTGTTAGAAAAGTCTGCTATCCATCCTGCACACAGCATGGGGCAGTACAAAGGGGTGTGAAGGTTGAAGGTAGCTATGCTTGCTTTTGGAGTGGCTAGAGAACTGTGTGTCCTGGGAACCACAGGAAAGAGAAGGCAAAAGGGGAAAACCTGTTGCTTGGTTTTCCTTCGCAAAGTGCCCAGCATGTTGCTAAAGGTGCCAAAAGAATCACATGAAATAGTAGATGAGATTTTTGCTGTGCATTAAGACATGATTTTTCCTCCTGGAAACCTACATTTTACAAAACAGCCAATCATCTGGGGCTCCACCAGCATGTCTGCCCTCTCTGAGACAGGAGGGTAGGAGGCACTGGGTGTCCACCTTGCCTCTGCCCTTTGTCTAGGCCGGGCCAGGATGTAGCTTATCTGAGCCCAATTGTCTTGCATAATGAAGAGGGTGACCTGTGAGTCCTCTGAGATCCTTGCTCTGACCTTCCGTGGTCTTGTGATCAGAAAGCTTGGCTGCTGTACAGTGTCTATCTTATTAGAACTCAAAACCAGTGACCAAGGGCATGATTAAATGTCATATAATGAAATAATAGCTGCCTTTTAAGTGTGCTGGGCCCATGCTAGGTTCCTCATGTGTTTCATCTCCAGCTCAGGTGCGGGAATTACCCTCCTGCTCACAGCATCACCAGCTTCCCCAGGGAGATGCAGAGCCTCAGGCTAAGGTCCTAGCAAGTGAGGTGCTATGGGATCAGAACCTGGGCCTCCTGACTCTCTTCTGTCTGGAAACCAGACTGCTGTCTGTGCAGGGCACGTGAGCTTGGGGTGTGTTTAAGCGCCCCAAGGCAGAGGACAGGCAAAGTGGTTGTCAGGCACCAGGCAGTCAGCCAGCGAGGGAAGCCTGCCTGTGAGACTAGAGGTAGGTTCGGCTGACTGCTGCCTTCCCTCCGGGGACATCGGCCCCCACTGGAGCAGAGCCTCTTCACTTATCCTGCCAGGAGACTGTCCATTACCAAGAAGGCCCGTGTTGGAGCCTTGGAGGTAGCCTTTGTGCCCTAGACCTTTCCTCTCTGCCCCGTGGGAAGTGTGGTCTCTGCCAAGGCACCTGTTGTGTGCCAAATGGCAGCTCATGGGTCACTGCCTTCAGATTGACTCAGAAGGAGCTAAGTGCACCCGGGAGCTTCCCTTTTGACTGGCCCCCCACAGGGGACCCTGCCTGCATACAGTCACTTGCCTTCCTCCCCTCTGAGGTTGCCGTGCAGGGGGCCTCCCACAGAGAGACGGGGAGCCTCCTGGTCTTGAACAGGGCATCCAGGAGCTCAGCCAGGTTAGGGCCCTTCCCAGCCTGGGGAGGGTACAGGGAGCGGGTGTCACTGGTGTATGCAAGAGTTGGGGACCCACGGCTATTATTTTCTGTTACTGTTGTGCCCTGGGCTAGGTGCTTACAGGTTTTCGCAAGAATGCCCGATTTACAGCAAGGATCAGAGGAGTTGAATAATGTGCCTGGGGTTGCCCTGGGCACCTTGGTGGGCACACTGAGACCCTGGCAGGGCCCTGGGCCTCTGGAGGCATGTGTACTGGGGGACCCTTCTGATAATAAGGCAGAGCAATAGATGACATTCGGGAGTGTTTTCTTTGCACTGGGCACTATTAGAGGCCTGGCCTCTAATTTCTGCAGCGACTCGGGAGGTTGCTAGAGATGGGGACAATGAGGCCCAGCAAGGTGAAGGAACTTCAGCCACGGTCACCAAGATGATCAGTGGCAGAGCCAAGGTTTCAGCCACTTTTATGGGGCTCTTGAGCTCCTTGGCACTGGCTTCTCTTGAATCAGAACCGGGCATGTGATGTTACCCTCGTAATCTGTCTGCTTTAGCTTACAAAGAAAGCACTTTTCCAGAACTGCCAGCTTCATGCTTACTGTCACACTGCCAGCTTCATGCTCACTGTCACTCTTGAGGAAGGGTGGAAGGGAAGTACAGGCACACAGAGGCAGAAAGGATGGCGAGTGGCCCTGGCCACAGCATGTTTAGTGGCTACCCCTGTGGTCCCTCTCCCTGCCATCTCCGAGTGAGAAGCAGCTCAGTCTGGGGCTTATGCTCGGGCCTGGCAGGGGAGTCTGGGGGCTGGGGGAGCAGCAGTCAGCAAAGGAAGAAAGAAGTGACATTTGGTAGCTCAAGGCAGAGCCAGGACCCAGCCCAGGGATGCAGAAGACGCAGCTCTGCACGCCAGCCCACAGTGGGACTGTCACCCAGCTGTGCTGCTGGATGCCCGTGGGGCGATGTCACTTCTTGCCCCACCCACAAAGTTCCTCTTAGGCTCTCCGCATCCTTAATAGGCCCACTTAGCTGCTCACAAGGTAGACTTGTTGAAGTAACCTGGCTTTCATGGAGAATTTCTCCATCTCTAAATCTGGTCAGTAATTGTCATTACCCACAATGCCTGAGCAGCTCTGTTCCTTCTTTAGACTTTGGGAATTGGATGGAGGTTTGAGAGCGTAGATGTGTGAGATCCGAGCAGACGTCAGGAAGCAGCAGACACAGACCCATGGGATGGGGTCCTCAGGACCCAACAGGGTCTCTGAGATCTGAAGGCCCAGTGGGTCTCAGAGAGAAGCTGGCTTCGCATGGGCCCCCTGCCTCTCTTGCTGGTCCGTTCAGGGTTTAGTGACCACATCAGAGGGCGGGCAGCCCTGCGCCTGCCTGTTGTTTCACCCGCCCTGATGCCTCACACCTCTGAGCTGCCTCACTCAAAGGCAGAGCGAACCTCAAAGACCAGTCCAGACCAGTCCAAGCTCTCCTCCAGACCGTTTCTGTGGCCAAATATAACTGTTGTCCCTGGAGGTTTTTAGAATTAGGATAGGCCCTGATAGGAAGCAGGTGAGGTGAACCACCCCAGCCCCCAGACCTTCCTGGGCATAGGCTTCCTGGGAAAATGGGCTCCAAACCCTACCCCAGCTGTGCCAGATGGCTTCTCTAAGGAGGAGTGGGATTTTGGGGGGGGTTTTAATGGGCATCTCAGGTGTGGTTTATGATAGGCAGGTTTGGGAAATGTTGAATTCATCATGGACTTGCTCTGAGTTGCCTACAGCTGCCAGCGAAATGCCACGTAAGGACCAAGTGATGCTCCATTTGTATCTAGTTAGCCTACTTTAAATGGAGACCCAGAATAAACATTATTAATTGCAGTGCATCATTATTTATGTACTTAGAAGATGTAAAGCTCTGCTCCCTGAGTGTAAGAGCATGTACCCCGATATACTGGTTCACGGCGAGTCTGTGGGTGCCGGGTGCCGTGTGTCAATCCCTTTGGTCCCCTGGGCCCGTGGGTCCCTGCCCAGGGTGGGGAGGGCAGAGGGAGGGAGGGGCACCTGCACAGCTGGCGGTAAGGACTCCCGTTAGAAACTGTCCAGCAAGGCCAGGCCAAGAGATGTTTCCAAACTCATTTGTTTTTACCTTAGCTTGGGGATTTTATTGCCTAGCACTGGTTGCTCTTTCAGATTCATAGGTTGAAGCCCTTACTCCAATGTGACTGTATTTGGAGTTTGGACCTTTAAGGAGGTGAAAAAGGCTAAATGGGGTCACAAGGTGAAGCAGTGTCTCTGTACGAAAAGGAGGAGCCGCCAAGTGTGCGCTCACACAGAGAAAAGGCCCTGTGTGGACAGACAGAAGACCGTCAAGAGAAAGGGCTCGGGAGAAGCCACACCTGCTGCCCCGTGAGAGGATACGTGTGTGGTGGTTAATCCCCCCATCCGTGGTACTCGGTTAGGGGGGTCTGAGCTGACTGATACAGCTGGGGAGCCACTGGGGAGCCTTTGCTTGTGGTGAACCAAGCAAGCGGATTCTGTTGTCAAATGGAACCGAAGCCTGGAGCCAAGGCCACCCTTTCTCTTGTCTCCACTGCTGCGGAGCATGAGGTGAGGACAAGCTCATATGGATGGATCCATCTGGGGTCTTGTCCTTCCTTATCTTTGTGTCCATAGCATACCCTACAGCATCTGACATAGATGAGGTGCCCATAATATTTGTGGAATGAATGATTGAATGGTCTTCATGCAGCTGTGGTGTGTAGACATTCAGAAATCCAGTGGGAGGGACAGAGAACCCAGTTGGACCACACTTGCTTTGGAAAATCAGGCCCTGCACGTGGCAGTGACCTTTTCTCTAGTCTAAGAAAGCCACCTTACCCAGGCCTCCTCAGAAAAGTGCATGGAAGGGCCCTCCCAGCCCCATCATGGGCCCTGTGGAACGGTCTGCTCTGGTTACCACACGATAAGACAGCAGTTCTCAACCAGGGACTATTGTGCCCCCCAGGGGACAGTTGGCAATTTCTAGAAACACTTTTGGTTGTCATAACTGGGATAGGGGATGCTAGTGGCATGTAGTGGGTAGAGGCCAAGAATGCTGATAAATATCCTATAATGAACAAGATGCCCTCTCCCCCCGTGACAACTAACCATCCTGAAACGGCCACAGTGCCAAGGCTAAGAAACCCTGTAGCAAGACTAGGTTTCCTGGTCCATGATGATTTAATTAGGGAATGTCAGTTCTAAAGAGGAAAGCCAAGTTAAGTAGGCAGGGAGCTTTGGGGAAAACAGTGAGCAGATGGTTAAGTTGAGAATCTGCTGAATGTGGCATGATTCAGGGGAACTGACATTGGAAGGGCGTTGTGCGGGCTTCCTTCCTCAGTAGTGGCCTGGAAGAGAGAAGACTTCCTTGCTTTGGGAAGAAGGATGGGCCAAGGCTCTTCTCCCTCCTGCAAGGCCCACTTGAAAGCACCTGGGCCCCTGGCCCTCTGGTCCTTCTGTGTCCTCTGAACTGTGTGTCCAGGGCAGCAGATGAGGTGACTGTTAATTGTAGGATGGGGTGCTTGAAGTGCCAGGCCCTGGAGAAAGTAGAGAGTGAGTTGATTTTTAGAAAGAAGGAGAGGGATGTCTTTTGAGATGGGAAGGAAGCAAAAGTATTTTTGAGACTGACGTGTTTTGAGGCAGAAAGAGCTGAGAGGCTTTAAAGCAAGTGCTCCATCTTCCAGATGTTGGGAAAATGGAAGTTCCTATGGCCAGGATCCTCACCTGACCCTAAACTACTTGTTGATGTCATTGGCCTCCTGCTAGTCTAATGCTTCTATACCTGTAGGCAATGAGCTATTATTGACTGAGTCACTATGTAAAAGCTCCGCCCAGTGCTCTGGGCTGAGGCAGAGACAGAGTTGGATTGTGGGCCTGCAGACTGCTGGGTGCAGATGTGATTCTAGCGCTCCACCTACTCTGTGAGAATAAAGCCGGGTGTAAACCCTTTTGCCCCAAGAACATTCTGTTGTCATATCTTGGTCTCACTGAATCCATAGTAGACTTGCCTGGGGCTGAAACCTTCAGGCACAACACAGGATATCTGCTCCAAGTAGGCCCTGGGGTGGCATCGGGTACAGAAAAGAAAGGAAGGTTTCAAACTGTGACTGGCAATTTGATGTGCTTCCAGAAGGTGCTTTCAATTCCAGAGGTGTTTATTGAGCTTGCAAGAGAGTGTGACTAGTCTAGGGAAAGCAAAGATAAATCAGACCAGTCCCTGAACTCAAGAGGCTTGCTGTTTCCTTGTGTTGGCATCTGCTGGGCAGCACTTCATCTCCTGGGGTTTTCTGCCAAGTGCTGCAAGAGAGAGATTTGCTTGTGAGCAAAGATTGGTAAGCACTTCGTGAAAATACTTACCACTGGGAAGTTGCAGTATTGAGCATGAATTGGCTCAGAGAAGCCAGTTCAGGTTTAACTGAGCATTTCCCAGACCTCGTTTGTTGGGATAAGAGATAGGGTTGCTAAGTTTAGCAAATAAAAATATTGGGGGCTCAGGTAATTGTGAATCTCAGATAAACAATAATTGAGATATGGGACATATTTATACTAAAAAACTTACTCATTTATCTGAAAATCAAATTTAACTGAACATCCTGTATTTTATATGAAAGCTATACCAGCCAGCGGTGGGGTGAGTGCTGGGGGGCATAACCCCTGTCAGTGACATGCTTAGAGAATGCCATCCCAAGTCGTATATGTGCCAACTCTTTAATGCCTTCGTCTACAGACCACTTTGCAACATTTGCCCTCCTTTGTCTAGTGACACGTTCTTCATTTTCTGGCATTCTGATTCCCCAGGACAGCTGTGAACCCAGAAATGCATGAAAGGCGCCACCTGGTGCAGGCAGAGCCCAGCATAGCCCATCCAAGGCCAGGCTGGCTGGATCCGCACGGAGCAGTGGGGCCACGAGGTGGTGGAGCATCTTTTGGCCAACATTTGCATCATCATAGCATATTTTTAAAATACAGAGCAGCCTTAATGGCCAGCAGTGGCTGAATGGGTGGAGAAACTGGGAGGAAACAGCAGAGAGAGAAGAGAGAGAGTAGACGAGAGGGAAGGCCAGAACCAGGACAGGGGATGCCTGGAGTAGTGACAGGTGGCAGACACAGCAAGCTCTGCATGAAGGTTTCCCATTATTCCTCACAGCAGCCCTGAGTAGTCAAGAACAGGCTAGATTATGAGAGCAGCTAATAGATATTGAAGGCTTACTATGCTCTACTTGAGTTATTGCTCTGTCTTTTTCTCCTGCTCCTTTCCCTTGCTTTAGCCACACTGGTTTCTGATGTCTGTGTAACATACCAGGCATGCTTCTACCCCAGGGCCTTTGCACTTCTTGTTTCCTTTGGCTAGGATGCTTCTGCCCAGATACACTCCTGGTTCACTTTGTTTCTGATCTTTCCTTAAATGTCTTTTCCTTGGAGGGCTTTACCCAACTACCTTATTTAAAAATTGCAGTGTTCCTACCCTGGCTTTATTTTACTCCATAGCACTTTCAGTCATCTGACAGTGTGCACATTTTTGTTTGTTTGTTTCTTGACTGTCCCTGGAGAGGTACCTTCCAGGAGGGTTTTGTCTGTTTTGTCCATTGTTGAATCCCCAGTGCCCAGCGTGGTGTGTGGTCCTCATTAGGCTCTTGGTAAGCATTTTTTGAATGGGGGGTGAGCCTGTCAGGGTCTAGAGCTAATGCTGGGTGAGAGCGGGTTTTGGGTCCAAGCAGTGCGGCTTGGATTGGCTGAGGGCGCTCCGCTTAGAGAGAAATAATCTGGCATGAAATGAGAAAAGCTGCAAAGAGTCCTGTGTCCTTCAGTGACTTCTTTGTCTCCGTTTCCTCAGGATGTGGTTCTGACACTGTCTGCGTCCCTGATGGCCCGCATAGCAACTCGGTGGAAGGAAGTCCTTTCCATCCTCCCTCACACTCCTCCTCTGCCGTCTTCGATGAAGACAAGCCTATAGCCAGCAGTGGGACTTACAACTTAGACTTTGACAACATCGAGCTGGTCGATGATTTTCAGGCCTTGGAGCCTCGCTCCTCAGACTTTAAGAGTCAGGACTGCAAAGTGAACGCACGGAGGAAGTCCACGGATTCTGCGCCCACCTCCAAGTCCACGTTATCCCGCTCACTCAGCCTGCAAGCCGGTGACTTTGATGGTGCCTCTTGCACAGGCTGCACTGAGGCCGGGGCCCCGGCCCCAGAGGCATACAGCTCAGGCTCAGGCAGCGCTGCCAGTACCCTCAAGC
The DNA here is from genome assembly GCA_032199065.1 of Smutsia gigantea. Taxonomy (NCBI): domain Eukaryota; kingdom Metazoa; phylum Chordata; class Mammalia; order Pholidota; family Manidae; genus Smutsia; species Smutsia gigantea. The sequence goes on along the minus strand of JAVSCE010004165.1, from coordinate 32,115 downwards.
GAACTAAAAAACCCAGGCCACCGTCCTTAAAAAAGAAACAGACCACCAAGAAACCCAGTGAAACCCCCCCAGTAAAAGAGACACAACCAGAGCCGGCGGAAGAGAACCCTGTCCCCAGCGAGGAGAACCGAGTGGCCGAGACAAAAACGGAATCCGCCAAGACGGAAGGTTCTGGACCCGCCTTATCAGAGGAGGTGCCCCTAGAACCAACGGCTGTGCCCACGGCTGCCTGCCCCCCAGACTCAGAGTGTGCAGAAGCGGCCGTTCCTCCAGCTTCGGGAGGGGGCAGAGTGCAGAACTCACCCCTCATTGGCAGGAAAGCATTGCCTCTTGCCACAGCCCCGGAGGCAGTGGAGGTGACCCCATTGGAAAGTGGGGGACAAGAGGACTCCCCAGCCAAAGGGCTGTCAGTGAGGCTAGAGTTTGACTACTCCGAGGACAAGGGGAGTTGGGACACCCAGCAGGAAAATCCCCCTCCTTCTAAAAAGATAGGCAAAAAGCCGGTTGCCAAAATGCCCCTAAGGAGGCCAAAGATGAAAAAAACACCCGAGAAACTTGACAACAGCCCTGCCTCGCCTACCAGATCCCCTGCTGAACCCAATGACATCCCTATTGCAAAAGGTACCTACACCTTTGATATAGACAAGTGGGATGACCCCAATTTTAACCCTTTTTCTTCCACCTCAAAAATGCAGGAGTCTCCCAAACTGCCCCAACAATCATACACCTTTGGCCCAGACACCTGTGATGAGTCCATTGACCCCTTTAAGACGTCCTCTAAGACCCCCAGCTCACCTTCTAAATCCCCAGCCTCCTTTGAGATCCCAGCCAGTGCCGTCGAAGCCAATGGAGTAGACGGGGATGGGCTAAACAAGCCTGCCAAGAAGAAGAAGACGCCCCTAAAGACGTAAGTTCAGGGGTGCAGGTGGTAAGATCGGAGGCGGGGCTGCGTGTGGCTGTGATCCTTGGTCACGTGCCTGGATACACTTGGGCTGCCCTGACCCCTCCCACATTGGCCATAAGGCCGTGTTTGCGGTCGCATACCCATTCTCCTTCCTCTCCATGCCCACAGTGGTGGCATTTCCCATCCACACGTCCCTTTGGGTCTAGATTCCTTGACCTTTTGCCTTTATAGGTCAGTGGTCTGAAGCTTCGCTTATAGCTGAAGACCTGACATTCACCTCCAGCGGAGTGTGGGAGATCCCACGGGAAGGGAACAGTTCGGATGAGACCTGGCCAACTTCCCTTGTGGAGACAGCCTTTTCCCTGATTAGCATGTGAATTGCTTTTCAGAATGGCTAGAAGCTAGGAGGTCTGCCCTTTAAACTATTGTTAAAATGTTTGCAGTATTTGTTTCTGCTTATTCAGGAGACATTAGCCCAGGAGGTAAACACAGGTGGTTCCAGGAGGCCTGAGTGAAGGGCCTGGCCTGGGCCCTTCTTTGCACCTTAACCAGCCCATAAGAAACACCTTTGGCTCCGTCCCTTTCTCTAGTCATCTTTTGCAGACAAGAGTCCAAAGGCCCTATAAGTCCAGAAGAGATCAATGGAACCTGAAAGGGAGAGGTCCTCACAATCCCCAGAAGGCCATTAAATAATCGGGTCTGCTGTCCACAAATGCTTGTCAAGTGGATTGTCCCTAGTACTCCACGTCCATGCTTCTGGAGTCCATTGCAAGACCCCCTGTCACCTGGATGGCTGCAGGTCCACTGTCAGCACTGGTCCAAGCGTAGTGTGGTTTGAGCTTGGGCCTCTCTCCTCGCTCTCATGAAGTATCGTCAATAATTTCACAAGGCCACGGAGACCCGTCTCCTGGTGGCAACTCAGCAGGACAGACCATGGCCACTGGCCCCACTGAGTCTGCCTGGCCTGAATTCACCTCCCACTCTGAGCTCGCCCTGAGCATTGGAGAAGAACCCAGGGCTTTCTGAGAAGAGGTCCTCTAAGCAGGCTTTAGCCTTGGATCACCCTGCCGCTGTCTGGTGGAGGGTGGGAGGCAATTTCAGCCCAAAATGTGAACTTCTCTGAGATACCCATCCAGGCCCTTTCTAGAGACTCCTTCGAACTTGTGTTGGAAGCTTTATTTTAAGACTCAAATAGGAAAAGTCTGAAAGGCCCATACCATGAAGCCATGTTCTCCTTTTTTGGAATGAAATCCCGCTTGTAGCCACCCCTGCCCCTCCTTCCCCACAGATCGCTTGGCTCTATTCTGTCCTGTCATTGGAGCCAACAGAGGTCAGGGAAGCCAGTGCATCTCAGTCTCACCTCTAGTGCCGATGGCTTCGAATTCCGCACTGGGCTGGCAAAGCTCTTCGGCACCAGCGCCGTGTGGGATTGTTGGGACCAAGACGGGCGTCTCTGCTAGCCCCTCTGCAAGGCTGGGCATTGCCCGCGCTCCCGAGCAGGGGCTGCAGTGCTTGGCCATCGTATCCCAACCCATTAATAACCAGTTATCTGCAGATTTATCTTTTTGTCAGTTCCTTCTGTCTGTCTCTCTTTTTCTTTGTCTTCTTGTCTTAGGATGGTTGAAGATGTGATGTCTGTCTGTTCTCTGTTGTAAGTAAATTTAATGCAATTTGCCTCTTACTCTCAATGTGCTCTTTGCTGCCTTTTGTTTTTGCTCCCAAGCTCTTTTGATTGCCTTTCCTTGGCTGCCGCTTACATATTTCTGTGGTGGGTCTGGGAATGACGGGGGCACGGGGCTTCCCAATAGTAGAGGTTATTTTTCTGTTTCATAGTGATTAGCATAAGTGAAACTGCTTGGCTGTGAAAACGTGATTATTCCGACATCTGCCTGCTTCTTGGAAATGAAACTTTTTTCCCCTTGCATATATTGGATGTCTTCATCTGAAACTCATACATTCCTTTTTTAACTCTCATTCCATTCTTTCATCTTAAATTGGAATAGTGGGCGATTGCTTTCAAAGTACTGTGGCTTCATGTTAAAATAACCATCCAGTCTGCCTACAGGCGGCCACTGCCGTCCCTTGTTCTCGCTAACGTGGGGCAGAAATGTTTGGGCTGTTTCAAATTGCGACCTGCCAGAGCCCCCTGAGATGCAAGGTCAGCTCAGAGTGGAGCACACAGATGTGAGAGCCATCGCCAGGCTGCTCTGGGCCTACGTCCTTAGTCACCCGGGACTAGGCTGGGCATCAGCATGCCATCTGTGGGCCACCCTGCTGGGCGTCAGTGGAAACAGAGCACCATCTCTCTACCTGTACTTCTCTTCCTGGCCAGGAGGGATCTTATGGGCAGCTTCCGGGGGCCACGGACAAGAACCTTCTTTGCCTCCCCATCCCAAACATGGGAAGCTAGCCTGGTCATACGCATCCAGCAGCCCCAGGGCAGGGTTGAGTCTCCCAGGCTCTCTATTGCCTAAAGTATTTGTTTAGTATTTTAGAGCCATTTAGCGACTGTAAGATGCATAGTTATATATCCATATGCATGAATGAATGAATATATGCTTCAAGCTGTGATTTCAGTGTTCACATGGCAAATGCCATAAACGCTGTAAATAACCACACGTACAGTATTTTTTTTCATGACTGGATGCCATTGTTGGAGTGTTTTAGTTGAGAGAACACAAGGAAGGAACTTGAGTATCACATTTTCTGTCCATCTGGCTACTGGTCAGAGCATGGCAGGGTAATGGGATCTAAGGTGAGGGGAACCCCCCAGAGCCCTTGCTTTGCTGGGGCCAGGACCATACCACAGGGGGCCTGAGATGGGGGAACGGGGAGGAGGGCCTAGTCTTCAACAGAATGGAAAAACCTCCATTCTGACTGTGGAAATGACTCCCCTGGTCACCCAATGGATGCCAGAACTTTCTGTGATTGAAAAGTCCCTTCCTCTGACCTCTTTGGGAGTCTGACCTGATGTTTCCTTTGTCTCACGTGCCCTCCTCCCACCCCCAATTATTTATATGAAGGAGAAAGAAAGGGAGAAAACCATAGTTAGGAAAAGACATTAAAAAAATCATCTCATTCCTGAAAAGCGTTCTGGAGATGGGTTGTACTACAATGTGAGTGCATTTTACACTGCTGATCTGCACACTTAAAAGTGGTTAAGATGGTATGTTTTATGTTCTGTGTATTCCACCATAATTTGAACCCCATCTTACTCCTGGCCCTGCCGTTAGTCAGAACCTGACCTACCTGTTCAGAGGTGCTGGATCCATTGAACTCAGAGTTTTGGGACAAGGATGGACTCTGTCAGTTCTCCCTGAAGATCCAGAACTTGATGTTAAATGCTGTCAGCTTGCCTGTCGTAAATGGGATCCTGTTAAAGAGTGTCATGAACCCAGATCCCCTCCCCCATCTTAGTGGGCTCAGATATTCCTGGATGAATCTGGATACATTAATCTACTTGCCAAAATTTGCTTTTTAAATAAGAACACCTTGCTAAATTTAGCTTCATTTTCTAGGTCAGCTCTCCAAAATGGCATCTCTTGAAAGATTTCCAGCTTGATGAATCTTTCCCTGGGGGGAAACAGTTATAGTTGTTAAGTCAGAAGGGCCTGTTGGTGTGAGCATCTTTTAGCTGGTGTTGGAGCTGTGTAGACGGGGAGGCGGGGTGGTCTGGGCCAGACGCTCAGCAGAGGTGTGGCTTCAGTCTGCTCTGGAATGTTCTGTTCTGTCCCACTGTCTGTGGTGTTTACATTTTCCATTTTGTTTCCAGTGATACATTTAGGGTGAAAAAGTCACCAAAACGGTCTCCTCTCTCTGATCCACCTTCTCAGGTATGGTGTTCCTTTGATATTTATGCTTTTGTCTCTCACCCGGGAAGTTAAGGCTGGTATTTTTATTCCCCGCTAACCAACCGAGCTTTCTTTTCTGCTCCTCTTGGGCATGTTTCCAGCGCCCTCTGCTTGCCTTCTCCATGGAGGGTCCCTTGGTGTTGGCAGGACATTGTTTTCGGTCCCTCCCCTTTGGAGAAGATCAGAGCATGTCCCAAGAGTAGGAAGAGGTTCAGGAAAAATGTTAGTTGGATTCTGTAGCAATTGTGCCAGTGCATTCTGGCCAGTTAACCCATTGAGAACTTATGTGAATATCAAGTTGAGGAAGTCTGCTGAGATAGATGAATATACAGTGAGAACTGAATATGTGTTAAGAGCACTGGTTTATGTAACCAGAATCACTGGAGAGAAGAAGGAAATCCATCCCCCAAAGCCAGGGCTTGGTTATTTTTTCATACAGGTCCCTGTCTCCCTTGTACGAGTTCCCCTACCAAGTATGTGCACACCAAGGAAGGTTATCCTCAAACATGTATGCCAGGGCATTCAGGGTCATAACACAAGCAGACCCTCCACAACCCCATCTGAGTCAGCTGAGCCCCACCCAGCAAACCAGCTCTGCTCAGGGCAGGAGCTGCAGGGAGAGGGATGTCCAGCCCCAGAAGAGGGGTCTTGGGTCCTGGCCCCAGCTCTGCTCTAACATTTCTGGGCTCCCCTCCTGCCCTGCTCAGCTGCACACTCTGTGTGGTAATGGAGATAAGACCTCATTTTTCTACCTCCAGTGACAGGCATGGGGATTGTTTGGCTCCATTGACACTGATGTGCAGCCCTGGAGCACCACCGGGCATAGCACGATAGTCACAGGAATAAGTGCCAGGAATAAAAGTGTCCATATTTTTCTGAAAGTGAATGAGCAGAAATGTGTCAAATAACCAGGACACAAAATCTTGATTTTTTTTAAAGCCATGCCACTCTTTGAAACAAGCCATCAGAAAAGGGAATTCATAGAGGAAAGAATGTGTTTCTATGAGACCATTCTGAGCAGAGTCTGAGGACGTGAAGAGGATTTGATGGGCACCTGTCCTGGCTGGTGGGCACAGACTTGTGGGAGGGTGCAGTTTGTGCGGCAGAGACGGTGGGTGATGGACATCACTACCTTTTGCTCACAGGACCCCACTCCAGCGGCCACACCAGAAACGCCACCTGTGATCTCCACGGTGGTCCATGCAACCGACGAGGAGAAGCTGGCAGTCACCAGCCAGAAGTGGACGTGCATGACAGTGGATTTGGAGGCTGACAAGCAGGACTACCCGCAGCCCTCGGACCTTTCCACCTTTGTGAACGAGACCAAATTTGATTCACCCACGGAGGGTAAGCAACTCGGCCAGCCGGACCCCTACCCTGCCTTGAACACTACTGCCCTTAGGGAGCGAAAGGCCAGGAAAGAAACTTCTAAGCCAGGTAACTGTTGCCATCAGCTACCATCTCTAGTGACACTTGGAGCTAAGGCCACTTTTTAAAACAGACTGAGGCTTGAAGCCAGCTGTAAGGGGACCCTAAGATGCCTGCTAAGAGCCAGTCTAGCACCTCTGGTTCCCTTGCTGAGCTCACTTGAACTTTGCTCATTCTCGGCTTGTATGGCTTACGTCCCTTGGTGACTTTGGAAAACACACTCAGCTCCAAGGAGCATCATTCAAGTCAGTGCTCCGTATAAGGTCAGTCTTCCTGGCATCTCTGTGTTCTTGTTCAGGCCTGAAACCAGAGGTTTACCCAGACCTGCCAATGAGAGGACTGGCCCCCTGGCATGTCGCTTATTCCATTAGTACCTGCCTTCCTCTTACATGAATTCACTTTCAGTGTTCTGCCTGATTCTTTGGCTTGACACGTTCATATATCTTAAGTCAACACAGCGCAACTGGGTGAATCAAGATTTTTTAAAATCACTCACCCACTAACACTGGCTTTTCTGGATCTGAGTGCTGGCTTCCATACTTCCTTTCCTGTTAGGAAAGCTGATGGGAGCAACTTGAGCCTTTCCTAGGAGGGACTGATCCATTTCCAGATTGGAAGGACTCTGCATTCCCAGGCTTGAAGTGCCTCTCCCCTGGCCACTGTGTGAGGCTTGTGAACTGAGTATCGGGCACTCTGCACTGTTGGAATGGTTCCAAGTTTCCCTTTTCAAGATCTTGATTTCTAACAACTTAAAAAAATGGAGTAGAAGTCAGTCTGAGGACAGTTGTGAATGACAACCTCACCTCCATTTCTTTGCTGCTGATAAGAAGCCATCGTCTCCAATAAATGACCTCCTGCCCCCCTCTGGGTGGGGCAGTGGTGGAACTGAGGTCAGTCATTTTTCCTTGTAGTGAAGATTGCTTTCTCTGGAGGCTCTTCCATGACCAGGCCTCTGGGTGGCTTGCTTTGTGCCCATGAGCTCTCTGAATGGTCCCAGTGAGATCCATTTCATGGGGTTTTATGTTTGGATTTTGGATGCCTGTCTTCCCACTACACTGCCTTTTTGCAGTTTGAAGATGAAAAGATGACCCAAGTCTGTACCTGGACTTTTTGGCAGTGTATATTTGCAGAATGGAGCCTTTCGGTGAGCTGCCCTCCAGTTGGCCCTCTGGCTTGAGGTTTGGGAGGCTTAACAGCCATCTTGCTCCAACCTGACCCCAGGGCCCTGGGACCTGGCCTCCACCTTCTTGGTGCACACGCCTTCACCTCTGCACATACACCTGGGCTGTGTGCCCCACAGGGTGGCACCACTCTCCCAAGTTTACCCCCCCTAGCTGCCTCTGCAGTGGCTGCTGCAGCCTGAAGTGCCCCCGTCCTATCCCCCCATGCTTGTCCAGCCCCTTTCCAGCCTTTCCCTGGACATCTCCCCTGTACCACCTGCCCTCATGCTTGGCCTGGGCCGGTCTGAGATCTGCTAACTGTAATGACGATTTGTGGGCATCTCTTGCTTTTCTGCTGGATTGTGTCCCCTGAAGTGAGAGCTCCATGTAAGCCACCTGTCCCCACACCCCTTCACATAGCAAGGGCTGAAGACAGGGTTGTGAGAGAAAGGAGGTACGAGGCCAGGTAGGTAAAAGACAGCTTCATGTCAGCTGATCTTTGCATGGACATGGCCTGTGTGAGGAAGATGGGGGAGTGGATGTGGGGTGCGACATCCCAAAGGCTGAGGCATAATCAGTGGACTTGGCCATTTTGATAGCAGCTGTGGTTTCTGCTGGGTCACATCTCTTGAGGCTTGGTAAGAAACATCTAAGTGTCAGAGAAACATTTAGAAAGCAGCCTCACCTTGGCATTGTAGATAAGACTCAAAAGGCCTATGATTTAGGATTGTGTGTGTGTTTGGGAACCAGATACAAGCATTTTTTAATAGAAAATACAAAGATCCTAATACTATCTTTTAAGTTAATGGATGCCTCATTCAGTGGTAACATCTTTAACATTGAACTGAAACGGGCAACTCACTAGCTCAGTAACATATTTGATTAATTTTCTGCAGAAATTCAACAAATAGGTAAAGCTGTGTGTTTGGAACAAAACTCTGTTAAAACTGCCCCCTTAGAAAACAGTTGTAAAGAATTGGGAGGTCCCTGTCGTAATCACAGCTGGTGGGGGCAGTCGGATGTCCACCATCCATGTGAATATAGGACAGTTCAGCTGAGGAGGTGCTGACCCCGTGTTCACCACTCTAAGATACGCTGGTTCCTTCCAGCAACTGGATGCAGAGCCCTCTTACCGGGTCACCCTTCCTGTTAACCTCATGAGGCCAAGTTCAGCCACGCGAGACACATGCCTGGGGCTGCTGATGTGGTCATCAGACTCTGACCAGGGCTGTAGCCATGACTGAGACTTCCTTACACTGAAGTCACAAATCACAGGAAAATGAAGCACTTGGTTAGAAGTAACAATTACCATTTGAACACACGTTCCCTCAAATGAATCCCCTAAGTCACAAAACAAGGCCATCATTGCTGGAAGCAACACAGTCTGAGCCGTGCTGCATCTTACGTATACGACTTCATTTCATCCTGCCAGCTCTGGATAGTGGGCTTCTGCTCTTCCCCATTCAAGAGTGAGGAAGCAAAGCTTTGAGCTCTTAAGACTTGTTGAGTGTCTAGGGCTAATCCGTGTGGACCCAAGTTGGCCTGATTCTTAAGAGGCCTGTGCTTTCCCAACACACTGTGTGAGTGTCATTTAGCCTTCCTTTTGTCATCTGTAGAATGAGGGCATTGAACTGACCTGTGCTTCTCCATCTGGGTCTGCAGAGCTTCAGGTTTTTCTTAGTATTTCAAGAAACCTGAATGGAGTACTTTAGAAATATGCCCAGCTAATAAAATCGTGTGTTTAGGCTATAATTACATCAACCACGGTGGTGACACTGATCATCTCCCAGTGATTGAAAATTCGGATTGGCAATGACAAATGTTTTTCTTTGAATGCTAGCTTAGCAAGGGCGCTTTTCTAGAGCAATCTTTGGAAACATGGTGCTGTGGGAGAAAACCTACTCTGTGTGGTCCATAGGGATGACAAGATTAGGAGCCACTGGACCACCCAGCATCTGAGGCCTCTTGGAGCTCTGGTCCAAGAGACCCTGAGAGAGCAGTTGTGTTCAGTTCACAAGTCTGGATGGCCTGTTGATGATCACCCAGTTCCTTTGCTTCCCTTAACACAGAGACGGCAGCGCCTCCCTTCTGCCTCTAACAGAGGGGAAGGTGTCCTCAGGAGCCTACCTGTCCTTCAGTAGTGGGCACCACCACTGTCACACTACAGACATTTAGAAGTTGGAAGCACATCCTTGTCCCCTTCCAAAAGGCTCTTATCACCTCTCATCACTTTTGTTAAAAATTCCAGAAATACTAGCAGTGAGCAATAATACACCTGGTCACAATCCCTTATATTTGTATAGTCCATTACCAGGCTTTTATCCTACATCACTTCATTTTTTTCTGCAAAGTGCAGGCATTTTGGACTCCACATTATAGATAAGTTAATAGACACGGAGAAGCCTGCAGGTTGGCTTCCTTGATCCTGGGAACAGCGATCTGGACTCAACTACATCCTTCCGGCTTCCACCCAGGGCTCTTTCTAGTTCCCTGGCCAAGCTCTGGCGTGAGAGTCACGTGAAAACAGCAGTCGGGCCCTCTCACCGGGCATTGCCCTGGGGTGAAATAATCACGAAGAGCAGCCTTGGCTACTACAGGACCCATTAGAAATAACTTTGGCTTCTGCAGCTTGAAGCAGCACATGCCTCCGACAGTGGCCTCTTGTCTTAGATGCGAAGATGTTTCATTTGTGTAACTGGTGTGACCCTCCTGGCGCTGTGTGTGGCGTGTGGTACAGGTTCCTGGCTCCCCCCTCCACGCCCACCACTTGAGGCACGGAATGTAAAGCGGATGAATGAGATGTTTCCTCAAAATATCGGAGATCACCCTTACGACAAGAAGAGGCATTTGTTTTCCTTCGCATCCTGTCCGGGCCCTTTCGTAAATTATAAATGTGAATGCAAATGGCTATGGTTGGAAGTTTCAGGTCTTGTTCTGAAGGAACACCTCCAGGCATCCCTAACCCACCTGGGATTGAAGTTCCCGGGCAGAGCAGGGGGACAGAGAAGCCCCCGGTACTGTACTGTCATCCGTGGCCTCTGAGGGGATGAGGGGGACGCTGGGCAGGAAGAAGGGAAGCCCCCTCAGCACATAGGAAAGGAGGCAAATGAAGTGAGCTCCATGACCTAAAAGTCACCCAGCTCAGCTGCCAGGACAGAGCTAAGATTCCAAGTAGGATACTTCGTGAGGCGAGCTGATAACCGGAGCCAGACGCTGAGCCAGGGCCACCGGTCGCTGCAGAATCTCTGCGGTGGCCCTTAGCTTGTTTGGAGCATTGTGGGCCCTCTGTGCTGGAGGTTTCTGTTAAATAATTGAGGGTTATAATGCCTTGGCAATAATAGTGATACCTTGGAGAAGGAGGCAGCTGATGCACTATTACCTTCTCAATTTACACAGCCTTTAGTAGGGCAATAAAATGATAGTCCTGGGGTCCTGCACCTGGAAAGTGATAGGTCAGGTAGAGGCGCTAGAAATCACCTTACCCTTCACTGTCCCCACCTACTTCTCCTTTTTAAGGTGAGGAGGATAGTAAGTCTTCATACGTGAACCTTCTGTGTCTTAAGTCGGGGCCGAGCAGGTACAGGCTCACATCGCAGCTACAGACACGGAGTCAGCGGGCTGTGCTCTGTGCTCCAGTCTCTGCTCTTCCCCGAGAGACGCACAGTCGGGGTGTGGGCCTTGAGGACCCGTGACTTCTTCATGGCCATTAGTCCACAGAAGGGTCCTCATTCCTGCGAGCAAGCCAAGCAGGCTGGACCTACTCGAAGAATGTGTTTTTTGCGTCACCAGGGAGATTTAGGGGCTCCTGAAAAGTTGCCCATGTGTTCAAGTGCTTTCTTGGACCACACCCACTCACCCTTGCAGGTTTTGAGAAAGTCTTCTAGGAAATATCTCACTTTAAAGAATCATTTTTTAAGTAATGCCTTTAACAAAATGTAGAAATCGAGGTACTTTAAACCAGAACTGCTGTTATTTTTATTTTTCTATAAGAAAAACTTAAGACCTTAGGCTTTACGGATTTTTACTGATGTTCTTGCACACCTGTGTTCTGAGCAGGTCATGTGTCACCTCTGGGTTTCTTCTTAAGGAGAAAAGAGCCATCTGGTAGCTGCCGATTGTGACTTCTGTGAGGATAGGCACACCACGTCCATTGTGGCCAGCACAGTTTCAGGCATGTAGTTAGGTGCCGAGATTCCATTTATTGGATAGAGCAGTCGACTGGTGGGCAGAGTTGGGTTTCCGCTCTCTGGTAGAAGCCTCTGGCATTTTCTTTGTAGCCTGAAGTCTCCAGTAAATTTGAAATAGGTCATTTCTCCACCGAAAAGGACTTCAGCAGGCTTTTCACCTGAAAATCTGATTTGGACCAGCCCTGTAGGCACTGAAAGAATTTTGGGAAACTTTCCAGATGACTTGGAAAGCTGCTCTTGCAAGGAACACTGAAGGGACTGTATCTGTTCTTGCTTCAGAGTAAGAAGCAAGAAAATTTAGCATGGCTGCAAGCTAAATTCTCAGAGGAGGACAACTGTGCGTCTAATTCCAGAATGTCATACACTATCTGATCTGAAAACTTGAGTGCAAAATGCTCAGATCTTTTCCCAGGCAGACCTTTGCTTGCTTATGACATTTAATCCCCTTGGAACTCTCCGAGACTCCCTAATGGCAGAAGCCCCTGTACAGCAGTGGGTTTACCAGTTGTCTGCAGATAGCTGAGCTGAGCCCCCCTTGCAGCTGTATCTGAAGCCTCTAGTCAGTAGACATTCTCTGAAACCTTAGAGTCTTATTGCAGGCCCCACCCTGCCTGGCCCAAACTCCCCCTGATCCCCGACACTAACCTTTCCTTTTGTTTCTTTGGCAGACTTGGGTTACGGAAACTCCTATGAAATTGAATATATGGAGAAAATTGGCTCCTCTTTACCTGTAAGTTCTTCTGCCTCGGGCCATCAGGGGACTTGCTCTCTGGTCCTGTCCTTTGTCATGAAAACGCAGGCACTGGCCTCCTCCTGTGAACATAGTGCCCTGGGAGCTCAGACCCTAAACTGGGGGTCCTCTGTGCCCACAGCATCGTGGGTGTGTGTAAGGGTGAGCAGGGGCTGGGGTGGAGGTTCGTACTCAGTCCACTTCTGATGGCATTTCGAGGGAAAAATGATGGGATGCGGTTAGCTTCCTGCAGAATGACTTCCCTAGGCTGAGAAAGAACTAGTCAGATAAAAACAGGTGGAGGGAGTGGTGTGGTTGCTTTTATGGTGCGTACTATTATCTGTTTCCTGGTTGCATTGTGTCACAGAAGATTGACTGTAAGGCACTAAGTCTCCCCCAGCCTTTTACATTTTAAGTGGTTATGACAGACATCTGCCTCCTCTGGCTTAATATCTGCAGCCCTGGGGCATGTGCTTCCGAGCCTGACCTCTTGCACTGTGCCATTGTCTGGCAGTGGAGGTGCCCCAGAGGACTTGCTGTGACTCCACATGGCCTGGACCCATCGCCTTTATCTTTATGTTCCTGTGCATCATTCACAGATGCTGGAGTTGCTGTAACTGAGCAAACCTTGCTGACGGGGCTCATCACTCCGGGTTAGCACTCCCGTCTCCCCCAGTCTGCTGTGGGCAGCGCCCACACTGGGGTCTTGCCCACCCCTCTTGTGTATCTGTAGTGGCTGGCATGGCTGCCCATCCAGAGAAGGTGGCCTAGGTAGGTGCTGATGGGCTGAACGGCGTACAGCACACCAATGCGGTTATGTTTCTTCCCCCGTCAGAAACGATCCGAGTGGCACACAGTCATGCTTTCTCTCTCCTGACTTCTCCCGCCCGTCCTCTCCTCCCCTCTCCCAGCGAGCAGCAGCTCTCTGCACTCTTCCTGGGTGGCTTGAGAAAAATGAAGACTCCTCGATGAGTTCTTTGTTCCTATTGAGACGTGCTCTGCTTTTCATCTCTGTAGCATGTTCAGACCAACTGTAGCCAAGCTGACGTGTGACTTTGATTCCTGCAGCAGGACGATGATGCCCCGAAGAAGCAGGCCTTGTACCTTATGTTTGACACTTCTCAGGAGAGCCCGGTCCAGTCTCCCCCCGTCCGGATGTCAGAGTCTCCGACGCCGTGTTCAGGGTATGAACTCTGCGATGAGGTCCCCAGCCTGAGCCCCTGGCCCTGCTGTGCCCGCCTCGTTCATTTGCATCTGTTCAGGCAGCCTGCGTCCCGATTTCTCTGAATGTCCACATGGACGTAAACATACTGATGGCCCTTTGGACCAAGGTGAAATCCTTTACTGGCTGAGTGTGTGAACCCCTTGTGATCGCCCCCCAGCACAAACACAACTTCATTTTGTGATTTGTCTGTGGGGCTGCAAGTGCAGAGCCTGAGTCCCACCCCTGATCTTGCTCGTTGTGTGACCTGGTGCAAGGTGTGTGACCATCCTGTACTGCAGTCTCCTTTGTGTACAGTGAGACTAGTAACGGGATTTTACGGAGGGCCTTCAGTCTTCAGGCGTCTGCCAGCTGTGCAAGGGGGAGGGGCTACCTGTCCTCCAAGCCATGGGAAAGATTAAACTGAGGCGTGGTGAGTGAAGCACTTGTCACAAGGCCCGGCCTACATGCGGTGCCCGGTAGACCTATTGTTACTGCGGATGTGAATATTAGCTTTGGTTAGGGTCACGTTCAGAGCTGTGTGGCACTGGTTTGGATAGTGGTGTGGCATGGCTCTGAGATTCAGACCTCCCTGTCCCTGCCTGCCTGCCTGCCCCTTTCACTGAGCGGGATCAAGCTCTGCTTTGACATCCCAAACTCACTCCAGAATTTGCCCAGGGTGGTAAGGATGATGGTGATGCTATTCTGTGTGATAGGCCCTGGGTTAAGTGCTTTATATGCAGCAGCTTGTCACTTCACAGGTTCTCACTTCTGAACTTCACAGAGAGGTGTGTGTCTCCATCTCACATTAAAGGACACTGAGATGCGGGACCCGGTCACTTCCCCTCACTTCCAAGGGTGCACAACCAAGGGGCTGGCCATCTGCTTAACTCCAGGGCTTATGCCTGTCAGTCAGCGGCATGTGTGCTTCTTACCCTCCCTTGTCCGCAGGCCCTGGGGTGGGGCTGGGCTGGCCCGTCCCCTAGGTGGCCCAGCTTACAGGCCCCATGGCCACCTGAGATCTGCCCCGTTTCTCCCTGGGAATTCAGCCCTGGAAGGCCAGGACCCCTTGGGGTATTGACTGAGTCAGGACATCCTGGCTGATTTCAGGGGGATTTCCAGTGACACAACTAAAGATGCCCTTTCCTTCCTCAGGTCAAGTTTCGAGGAGACGGAAGCCCTTGTGAACACTGGAGCAAAGATCCAGCATCCAGTCTCACGAGGACTGTCCCCCAACCAAGAGCCACACTTGCAGGTGCCAGAGAAATCCTCCCAGAAAGAGCTGGAGGCCATGGCCTTGGGCACCGCCTCAGATGCCATTGAAATTGTAAGTGGGTCAGAGGGGCCCAAGATCACTGGGGGTGAGGCCTGGGCCAGCTGAGTCCCATCACCGACAGGGCCAGGCCTTCAGAGAAACTCTCACCTGCACCAAGGAGGCCAGCCTAGGCTACCCCATGTCATGCTGATGAGAGAGAGGCTCAGCATTCTCACCCATATGGTTTTGCACTTCTCACCTAAGCGCTTTATTTGCTTCAGGGTTTATTTTCTACATTCAGTCCCTTGGGGCTGAACTGTTGCTGTGAAGCTGCTATCGGTCTCCAGCTTCTTCTCCATCCTGCATGGCAGACAGCGGAGAATGGCTAGAGCACAGGACACTCTCGTTTTGGTGAACAGTTGGCCTTCCTGGGCCTTACTGATGGGAAATCCCACCTGTTTACAGACCAGGACTTACACCTTTCCCTTCCCAACCCCTGTGGGGCCTTGCTGACCAAACAGACCTGAGCTGAACACCTCACCCACAGTAGCCCCTGAACATCTAAAATGGATTATTCTAGTGAGTTTTATGTTTATTTCTTTTACCTCCTAGTAATCTAATCCCCAAGAGTGTTTGAGGCTGTTGATTTAGCGTGTTACTTTTGTTCAGTGTTTGTTAGTAGACCATTCATTTATCTCATGCATCCAATATTTACTGAGTATCTACTCTGTGTCTGGTAGTTGGATACTGGAGAAATAATAGTGAGCAAAAAGTAAGTCTAAATGTGACTTCACCTCTCAGATATTACAGAAGGACTCATGCATGATTCCACTACTGCAAAGTTGGCTTCTGATTTCGAAGTCTTTCTCATCTGTCAGGAGACAATTTTTCATTGGAAATCATTTTTCAATTTTTTAGAAAGTGACCTTTACCAAAACCTTACTTCTTTTGGTATTTATACTTGGATGTATTTTCTTGATGGGTTAGGTTAATGTTTGCAAAATCCATCAACCAGCTTGTCTCTCAAGATTTTTGAATACAACTGACCCTTGAACAACACAAGCTTGAACTGCGTGGGTCCTCTTATATGCAGACTTTCTTCAATAAGTATATTAGGAAATTTTGGGATATTTGTGACACTTTGAAAAAACTCCCAGACAAACCACATAGCCTAGAAATACCAAAAAAACTAAGAAAAAGGTATGTCATGAATGTGTGAAATATATATAGAAACTAGTCTGTTTTGTCATTTACTACCATAAAATGTATAAAAAATGAAAACTTTATCAAAATTTCTGCACACATAGAGTATACATGGTGCCATTCACAGCAAGAGAAATGTAAACAATACATATATACAGAATATGTGTTAACTGACTCTTAAGGCTTCTGATCAGCAGTAGGGGAAATGTAAACAATACATATGCAGAATATGTGTTAATCGACACTTAAGGCTTCTGATCAGCAGTATGCTATTACGAGTTATTAGGGAGTCACAAGTTGCACTTGGATTTTTAACTATGAAGGGTGTCTGCACCCCTAACCTCTGCATTGTTCAAGGGTCAACTGTAAATAGGCAAATGGTAAGTTTCCTTCCACTGATTGGCTAGCAGGTGAAGGTGGGGTGGGGGTGGGGAGGGCACCGAAGGCTGTGCTTTTGGGGTGGGGATTGGGCCTGTCAATCCCAAGATGCACATTGTCAGCATTAGTCCAATGGCAGGGAAAGTTATTGGCACCTAGTTGATACTTTCTTTAGTCTTAAGGCAGAAATGTCCTGCAAACAGATGTGTGGTCCTTGCGTGGAATCAATGTCACTCTGCTCTCCTCTATTTTTCCTCTGTGTCCTCCTCTGCCGGCCTTCAGACAGCTCCTGAGGGCTCCTTTGCCTCTGCTGACGCCCTCCTCAGCAGGCTAGCTCATCCAGCCTCTCTGTGTGGTGCACTTGACTATCTGGAACCCGACTTAGCAGAAAAGAACCCCCCAGTATTTGCTCAGAAACTTCAGGTTTGTAGCCCATGTGTGACCTTTTGGGAGTTTGTCAAAACCTCAGTAGAAAATGAACCTCCGAATCCCAAATGCAATGAAGCAGATTTAGTGAGGCATTACTGGGAATGTCCCAGATGAACTGCCTTTCCCTTAGAGGCTGATTTATGTGGTGTTCTGGATCCAAGACACCACAGGAATATGAATTGTGTGATTACATATGGAGCAAACCATTTGTATTGCAAGTTGGAAATTGGGTCCACAGAGTCATTTTTCAGAAGTTTTCATAGCCCCAAATGCAGTTTCTGTGATTTATTCACAGAATCAGTATTAGATCACCATCAAGCCAAGCCATTTATATAGCCAAGGCTATGTCAGACTCCCATTGAGATAACATCTGGACTCAGTCTTGCATCTGGAACCAAAATGATAATCTACTCTATGCTTTACATTTGACAACTTAATTTGAAATCCTCTAGACCTGGACGTTCAGAGCAAACCTAGAGAGATTGTTAACAGTCGTGTGAGAGATGCCATCCATTCATGGGAATTGGTGGCCAACTTTACCCTTAAACAAACAAAAGGAAAGAAATCTAAGGAAACAGTGCAATCGAAATTTTGATCGCATTTTAAAAATCATTTCATATTCAGCTGTATAATTCTTCCTGACAGACATCCCAAAGGGCAATTAAAAAAAAAGGAAATTAAATACTGATTTCATGATCTGCTGAGGTGTTCATTGTGAAAGAAAACCAAAGCACGTGTTTTTTTCTGAGTCCCTCTCATGACACATTCATGTGGTACTTTCATTTCTTGGATTTGGAAAACATTTACGTCCTGTCGTGCTGCATTTCCCCTGAGGTTTGCTCATACCCCACCCATCCGGCAGGAGGAGTTAGAATTTGCCATCATGCGGATAGAAGCCTTGAAGCTGGCCAGGCAGATTGCCCTGGCTTCCCGTATTCGCCAGGACACCAAGGTATCAGTTTGCTGCCTCCACACACTGCCTCTCGAGAATGCCGTGTGGTCCAAAAGCTGCTTTGCTAACCATTAGCCAGGCCGGCATTGCCAGTGTTCGTGTTGGACCAAGTGTGGTTTTCCAAAAAGCTACAAGAATAACTCTTGCATAAATACACACTGAGCAGGTGCCCAAGATCTCTTTTACTCAATAATGAGGGAACCAGCAAGATGGTGAAGCTGGGTGAATGGAAAAAATGCGAGAAAGCACTAGATAGTCAGCGGGCTAAGAAGGGGAGAAGGAGATTGCAAAGGTAGATATAAAACTGGTTAACACAAGGTAAAACAGATTCAGTGGGACAAATCATAACCTTTCAGGGGGTTTTCTCTTTTTTTTTTAAGAAATCATTTGTTTTCTGCTGAACAAAAATAATTTGCAACTTTTCTATTTTCTACAAGTAACTAACGGTACCAAAACTGGACCCTAGTCAATAGTAAACAGTAAATGAAACCAAGACCTTGATGAGACATCAGATGACCCTGAAGCCAAGGTCAAAAGGATTACAGAAAAGCAACCCTCTTCTGTAAAGGGCAGGTAGCAAGTATTTTAGGTTTTGTGGGCCTTCCGGTCTCTGTAACAGTTACTAAACCATAGACAGTGTGGGTGTGAATGGATGTGGCAGGTGTTCCGGTAAAATTCTTTTTACGGGAAAGGACAATGGGCCTTTGGCCTGCACACCATGGTTTACCAGCCCTGCTCTAGACAAGAGCATGATGCTGACGGGGCATGCAGAACTCTTTTGCCTGGTTTCTGTGTTTGGGGTAATTCTTCTTCTTAACAATTTGGATGGGTTGCTGATGGTGGGAGAAATAGCATGTGGCCCTGTAGGGTACAGCCTAACTTTCGGGGCTGATGAGTGACCTGTGGCCTCCGAGGAGCCACCTCATTCCCGCCCCCACACCCCACTTCAAGTTAGGCAGCCCAGTAGACCTGGTATGGCAGACCAGGGCTTGGACCCCAGTGCGCTCTGGGGCCTTGAACAAGCTCGTGAACTTCTCTGAGACTCAGCTTTTCCATCTGTGAGCTGAGGCTTATCGCAGCAAGGTTGCAGGTTGCTATGAACGCTACGGGTGATGTGTGCAGAGCGGCACGGTTCTTGGTGCCAGCACGTGTGTGATAAAACGGAAGCTGCCGTGGCAGCTAACCTTTTGCCTCTTTTACCTGATCACGTGCTCACAGCGTCTCTCCTCAGTAGGCAGGTTCAGGTCCCATTTTACAGATGGGGAACCATGGAACCAGCCTGAGGCCTGACAGTGACTCTCTGGCTTAGTGGAACTAGACCTCAGATCTCCAAGTGGGGGCCCCTTACCTGTGCATCTTGAGTAACAGATCACTTGGCAGAGAGGCCAGTGTTTCTCCCCTCTCTCATCCTTGGTACAGGACCAGGGGTTTGTCTACTGCTCCTGCCCTCAGGGGCCCCCACAGGTGGTTTCCCTGGAACCAAGGTGGGGGGTGCTCCTTTCCAGAGACACCTCTCAGTGAAATAAGGTGGTCACACTGTGGTGTCCAGTCTGGGAACGTTGGGACCCAAGGCAGGGACAAGAAGGTAAATACAGATCGCCCATATCCTTGTTCTTGTTGCCGCCCCCCACACACTTGGTTAAATTGCCATAAAAATGAGATTCTTAGAAAGCATTAAGCAGTTAGGATTTTTCCCAGTTTTATTTCTTGATATCCTTTCATAGTGGAAGGACAGAATGAATTGCCTGAAGTGTGGCCACTATAAATCTGGTATCTTCCTGTCTAGAAGTTGGAGGCAGAATTGAGCGCGTTCTTATAAGTAGTTGAGATTGAGTATAAAGTGTTCCAGAGTGCCTGGTAGCCCTACTCCTTCCTATGAGAGTGCATTCAGGGTGTGGTGGTCGGCAAATATTGGCCAGCCGTCGACTTCCTGCCAGTGACAGCCTGTTCTCAGACCATGTGTCCCTATTTTGATTTAGGAAATATTGTCATGTTAGTCTACTTAGTGTGGTTTGGAGACACAGCTCCAACTCCTTCCTTAACGTATTTCAGGAGGGCATGCTAAAAGAAATTATCCACAGAGGTAGAACCGTCTTAGAGTGTAGTGAGTTTTTTCTTTTGCCGTAGTAACTTGTACTGTCTTTGTAAGAAGGATATTACCTGGTGACCTTGGCCCGTGGAAAATAGATGCTCTTCTGTAACTCACCAGCCCCAGGGTGAGCCATTTACCTTACCCCAGGTAGGTTCCTGTGGGTTTCTTGTTCATACAGATTCTTTATCACCCCTCACTGCATTGCAAACTGGTGATACTTAGAAATAGAAAACAGCAGTGGGGTATCCAGTTTGCTCTTTTTTCTGCCCATGTATTTCAGCTGCAGGTGACAAAGCCCCATCTTTTTGGCAGCACCTGGCTTAAACTTGCTAACACAAAAAATGAAATCACTCGGAATGAAAATAAATCATATGGAGGGGATGAAAAGCAACATGAGATATGGGGTGGTGACTTCTGGTTGCCTCTTTGAGCAGCTTCGACTTAACAGTTCTCTTTAGCTCAGATCCAGCTGAACCACCCTTTGGGGGGCTCTAGTTGGGTTTTACTCTTTCTCACGAGTCAGAAAATGTTAAAAGTGAGAAAAACTCCACAGGGGCTAGGGTGTCAGGCTGCAGCTCTTACGGCTTCCCTTCCACACGCTTCTGGCTGAACTGAATTCTATTGTGTCCTTGTTGGGGCAGATCTGACCCAGGTTGCTCACTACATCATGCAGCACCCCTGAATTTAACACCAAAGCAGGATAAAGAGAACCTAAATATCCCATCTTTATGGCTTTCTAAGGGCTACAAGGCACACAAATTAATGTAATTTCTGTATATAATAACAGTTATTCATTGTGATCCTAAAGGCCGTTGGCCTTTCTGGAGGAGGGGGCCCCAGGATAAAGAATGAAGGATGTGTCTGGGTAATGGGAGCAAGGATCATACAGATGGCAAGCTTCAGGAGGGATGGGAGTCCAAGAAGCAGGCGCCATTGGGAAGGGGAGGGTTCTCAGTGTCTGATTCCTTCGGAGTCCTGGCAGACAAAGGCATATGCCTGGATTTGAAGTCAGCAGCAGAAGGTTAGGTCTGGGGCAACCTGTACTGTTGGCAAGTAGCCTGATGACATAGGCTATTTTCCTCACGCTCTGTCCAGAGACCGCCCACCACTCCCGGCATTCAGCACCATGATGCGTGAAGGCCACAACAGTCCGAAGAGCAGTGACAAAGGGCTGGCACATGGGTTCAGCTTATTTACCATTTAGGGGAGTCCGTGGTCATTGCTTGCAGCCCCTGTTGAGAAGGACTGAGGGCATTTCTTGACTCCGCGGGAAGGAGTGTGCCTGGTGGCGGGGTCCTTCCTGGGGGAGTTGGTGTAAGGGCACATATGGAGTGAGTGACCTCCAGAGCTTAAGACTGCCCATTGTCAGATTTGGGAGGGGCATCCCTCTCTTGAGGCCACTCTTCCGCCTGGCCTGGCACCATGTGGCCCAGACACCCCCAAGCACCCAGCCTTACAGTGGCCCAGTGTGCGGAGGCCTCCCCACCTGAGCCTGACTCCTGGTCCCCATGCACTCCTCACCTGGAACTGGGATCCTGCAGTTGTCCCAGATGCGGTGGCTACCCTGAGGCCTGGCAACCGGAATTGGCCCCAAGGAGGACTGTGAGCCTGGGTGGATGCAAAGACCCCCAGCCCCTGGCTGGAAGGCCAGAAGGAACCCTGGCCTGAGTCTGCAGGTCTGATGGGGTGACGGTGTGGGAGGGGTCCTCACAACAGCAACAATTTGAGGGGGTGGCGGATTGAGGGCTGCACGCTGGTCCCAGAGGCCCCTGCTCTTTGAGTTGTGGCCGTTTCATGTTTTAATTTGTGATTCTAGTGGCGTTTGGGCTCCTCTAAAGTTGCAAGTGGGGTATTATGTGAGAGAAACAAAGCTTAAATCTGATCTTAAAAAACCAGCGAGAGACAAACCTATTATTTTCTGTTAGAAACAATTCTTGGTTGTAAGGGAAAACCAGGGTGGGTACCTTGACTTTCATGAACTTGTAGGTCCTTGGGCCGGAATTCAAATGGATTCTGAAGTCATCTGTTCCTTTATTGAAAACAGCAGGTGGCCAGGGTGATGGTGAATCACTGTGTGTAGTAGTAACCATTTGCATTGACTAGAAAGCTCATTGTTTTATTTATTTGTCAGTGCTTGTATTACAAAGGAATTATGCAGCTTTGAGGTCATTAATTCCTGCAGTAGTCAGATTTAGTTTCTGCCCAGTATGATAAAGTTAGTTTTAATCCATTTTTCTCTTGCACTTCAGAGAGCTGGTTTATTTTGGGTCAGAATTGAATTTCATTCTGAGAAGTCAGCTTTGGCCGAATCTCTCACACCCTCGATTTTTTTCATCTTCAAAATGACCAGGATGTTAGATGGTGTCTGATGTTCTTTCTGTTTTGAAATTTTATTGTTATTTTTCCAGAGAACACATTATTTTACTTAAAAAGTGATAGGAACAGTTTTTTTTTTAATCCTCTTCAGAATTTTGTGTTTATGAACTTTATCCATAATGGAATCTTGATATCTAGGTGTAATTTTCCATTTACTTCCTGAGAAATTTCCCATCGGACAAGTAGAACCTTGGAAATACTTCATATAGCAGAGATTGACCCATACATGGAAAAGGCTCTGCCACTTGGTCTGGCGACACTTTCTCTGAGAGGTCACCTGCCTGCTCCTGAGGGCTGTCAGCTTGTGTTCTGGTCAAAATGATGCCAGGGTTCTTGTTGGAAGAGTCAAAGAATGAACTTAGCAAACACTTACGGTAGGAGAGCCAGGGAAAGGATTTTATTTAGAGATAAAGTAAGAGGACAGAGCTCCTGGAGCCCGTAGTTGTGCATTGTCTAGGGGTTTCATAGGCAGTTGAGGATTTTCGGGAACGTGATAAAGGGCTTAGGGGTGTGGACTTGTTAAGTGGCCCCTGAAAATTTAAAATTAACTTAACACAAGAAATTTACTGCTGTGATTTCTCTCTGAGATACCCGCTTTTGGTCTGGGAGCATATCAAACAAGACTGCCTGCCCGGCCCCCAAGGTGGGCTGAGCTATTGTCTGTTTGCCAAACAGTAAGTTAAGAATCTTACTTCTTAACTTCCTGAGTTTTTAAAATGCAATTTTATCTTTAAGATGAAATCCTTCCTGCCTTTTACTATGTTGTTTATGGCAGGGCTTGCTTGCCATTATTAATTGCCCAGATTTCAAATCACCTTATCAGATCTGAAGGAGGAAAGACAGCACATAGGCCTGGGCCTCTTAGCATGCTAAATTGAGTCTTACACATGATTACAAATGATTAGCATAATAAAAACATGGGCTACTTAACTTTACCTGGGGAATATTAACTGATCTCACTGAAGAATGACTCTAGAGCTTAATGTTTAACACAGAGTTTTGGTAGAGGGTTTCCTTGCATGAAGTTACACTGCTCTGACTATAATTATCTTGCCTTGCTTTTTCTGGAGGCCCTCACCCTACTCTGACTATGCGCATGGTCCCTGTCTCAAAATGTCCTGTAGCGAAGGCTTTAGGACCTGAAACTGAAAAGATCTTGGCAGCACATCTGACGTGTGAGCATGTGTCTGGGGTCTGGTTGGACAGGGCCTGTGTGCTCTCCTCTCTAACCAGCTGTAGTCATTTGGGTCCCAGCTCCGAGGTAGAAGCCCAAGCAACAGATGCTCACTACTGGGACACCCGAAACCATTTCGGTCATCGTGCATGTGGACACCTAATTTGCCCTAACTTGGTAGTCTCCAGTCCTATCCATTAAACTTCCACCTGTTTTCCCAGCTGTCCATTTCCCAAAGTCCATTTTCTTTGTTGCTATAATAGGATTCTATGATTGAAGAGAGACATTCTGCTCACACAACCTTCAGGGACACCCTCCCCAGTTACTGTTGGTTCTTCAATCTTACCTGCTTCCCTTGACAAGACAAGTTCTCATTCTTTTCCCAAATCTCTATTTCTACTACCCTGTGGTGTTGGGTTCACCATGCTCTCTCCTCTCATAAATTTCCCAAGGAGGAAGCAGTCACACCCTGACTGTTAGACCCCATTAATTCTCATCAGAGAAGACTAGTAATGAGGGGGATGCTTACCTGGCAACCACTACGGTGCCAGGAGGTGAATGAATAGGACTGAGAGTATGGTTTTTTTAACCGTATTTTGCAGTAGAACTAGACTGACCACCCTGCCATGCTGGTTGACAATGCTGCTAACACTACATTTCAAGTGTGTTGGAAACTGCTGAGCACTTTGTGCAAAGGAGGAAGAGAAACCATGGGCCTCTCCTCCCTCCCAAGAGGCTAGTGACTGTCCTCTACAGTTACACCACTGTCTGGGTCGGGGGGGGCTTGGGATCATACCATTTGTTGAGGGTCTTATCAGCAAATGTGAATATTGTCATTGATCTGATTTCACTTTCCCACTGATGTTCACAGACTTTTCGGCATCTGGAAACTAGCTTGTTGAAGGTGTCATTGGTTGACCACTGCTGTTGGCCTTAAGCTTTGTGTGAATCATAACCTTTCAAATAGAGAGCTAAACAAATGCTCCCCAAATTGAAATGTGGACAGTCTTACAAAAATGATCAAATCTGTGGTTTTTCAAAACTAGTCAAACGGAGACTAGAATGCAACATCATTTACCATCAGGCTTTTATTTTGTTGGATGAGCCTGTTGGAAATGACCTTGGTCCTTAGGCATGGTGCCTAAATGGCTCATGTCTGATAAATGGCAGTGATAAGCAGGCCCCAGACATGCTCGACTCCGAGGCTGGGAGTTGGGGAGGCCATTGCCATTAGCGCCTTTGTCTGTCTGTACAGGTGCAAAATGATAGATTGCCATAGATCAGATCCAGCACTTCCCCATTCACTAGTCTTAGCATTTTCTCATACTTTAGTTGTTCTTTGTTCCAAAATCATACAACTGACTCATTCATGAGACGGTGAGTGCAAACTTCTTTGTTATATGATGGATAACTTTTTTTTTTTAATTAAAAAACATTCCACAGAGAGAAGCTGCTCACCCAACAGATGTCTCCATTTCCAAAACAGCCTTGTACTCCCGCATCGGGACTGCCGAGGTGGAGACACCCGCAGGCCTTCTGTTCCAGCAGCCTGACTTGGACGCCACGCTGCAGGTGGCCAGAGCAGAGGTACTGTGGAGTGTGTGTCTCAGAGAAGGCCAGCTCTGGTCACCTTGGGAAAAGCTCTGGTTTCTGTCCCATGTAAATCAACATATTTATATACACACACTGTCCACAAAGCCAGTATCTTTGGACGTAGCCTTTCTCCTTTGATGCTGCTGCAGGCAAAGACAGGTGGCAAACCAGGCATTTTGATTGTCCTAAACCCCATTGTTTAACGAGCCTTTACAACCTTGTTTGATTTATAACAAAAAGCATACACCTTGTAGTTGCTCCCCAGCAGGCATTGTGAAGGTCTGATATCTGGCTTGCTTATGTCTCCTGCCTGGGGAAAGTCTCTGGATACATTTACTATTTGGTGTAGAAGTTTTAATTCTGCTTTTATTCAGTGTCTCCTTGTCTTTGTGACCTGCTCAGATCTGAATTCACTCATTTGGCGCTAACCTTTCCCTTCCTCTCTGTGATACTAGATCATAACCAAGGAGAGGGAGGTCTCGGAGTGGAAGGATAAATATGAAGAAAGCAGGCGGGAAGTGATGGAAATGAGGTCAGTTGTGATACTGGGTAACCTGGTGCCTGGGGGCACTTACCTGTGGTCTGATGACAGGTGGAGCTAGGGTGGCCCATGAACACTGTCTTCTATTGAAGTTATCCATTCTTTATTACACAAGGCTCATGTTTCCTACAAGCAGTTTTAGTATGTTACTATGATTAAAATATCGTGTGCATGAGTTAAGTAATACAATCAAATAAATACATGGACAACAAAAAATCTCCTTCCCACTCATCCTCTGGTTCCAATCCCTCAGATAATTACTAGGCACCCTTTCTGACCACAAATGTGTGAATGTTTTTCTATATAGAGTCCTTTTTTTCTTTAAAAGTGGAGAGTAGAAATGTACATTGTCCTATACTCTTTTTTAAATTAGCATATCTTGGACTGTTGGGCAGATTTTTACCTGACTTGACTATATTGTTTAACAGCCGTTTAATAGTCCTTATATGGTTCTTACATAACTCATCACCAGTGTCAACGGATGACCATTTAGGTTGTCTCCCAAAGTGGTCTCCCAACATGGCTTCCACTCATGTACTGTGATGCTAGATATAGTATGAGGGGTTTTGGATGAAGATTCAGATCAAACGTTTAGGATTTCTAAGGAGAAATTAGGGAGCTTTCCTGGAAGAGAGAGCATTTGAATTGGACTTTGAGAAACAAATAGATTCTGGAGGTGGATAGAGAGGGGAAGTGAACAACGTGGTCGTGGTCGTGGAGGTAAGAAAGTCCAGAGCAAACAAAGAAATCCTTTGTTCTCATTGAACTGCTGTGTTCCCACTGTGTAACTGCTGTTATTAAAGGAAACCTCTTTATTAAAGTGGTATAAGACTTTATGAATCCATGTGGATGAGATCAACAACAAAACTCTTGGAACTGAAACTGCTGGTTAAAGTGGTGGGGGCGAAGGATTTATGGCTTCCAATAGGCCGTGTTTGGCGACCTGGCATATAAGGAGGTGAGACTGGTGAGCGAGATCAGGCCCAGGCTGAGGAAGACTCTGATTGTCCAGGTGAAGGTTTGGCCTTAGTTTTTTCTTCGTGGGTAGTGTGGATACATCTGCATGGCGGGTACTGGTGTGTTCAAGTCACACACTAAGAAAATGAACCTATTTGGGTCTGCAAGGAGAGGGTTGAAGTAGGAGGAAATCCTAGAAGTGTGAGCCAGTTTTGACAAGTACGACTCCCCCTCTTGTACTTTGGTCTGGCTATCAATGGTCAGCACATGGGCCCTGCGTGAAATTAAACCATGTTCTGTTGTCATGGTTCCGACCTGTTTTCATTTCTCTTACAGGAAAATAGTGGCCGAGTATGAGAAGACCATCGCTCAGATGATAGGTGGGTGTTCTGACTAATGGGGGCGCATGCCTGTCCTGAGGTTTCTGAACTCTGGGGAGGCCTTTGAAGATAAGAGACTCAGAGCATGAGCCTCGTAGGCTCCTCTTAGAACATGAAGTCCTTCAGGGAGGGACCAGAGCGCCAGAGTGTGGCTTTTCCCCTGGGCAGTGAGCCTGAGGACTACTGGAAACATCCCTTAGCATTATTCCTGCCTGTGGGAAGCTGCGGCGGTCACACCAGTGGCCTCCGTTTGACTCAGCCAGGGCTGCCTGCTTCATGCGGAAAAATGTAGGTCGGTTCCTGGGACATTTGGGGAGTTTCCTGCTCATAAGACAGAGTAAGAATCAAATCCCTAAATCCTAATTTAGTTGAGACTCCATTGACCAAATGCCCCACTCAGTTGCCTTTACACAGGGGTCTAGGGTAAGAGCACAGCACGTCTGCATGGGGGGGCACGCAGTCAGTCCAGCCGCCCACCCTGTCGCCTCCTGTGACCCTGTTAGAACTAGTTACGGCACTCCTCGTGGGAGTTGGACACTGCCTCAGAATCCATGTGAACACAGCAGCCCTGGCAGCCAGAACTACAAGATGGCTTCAGCCTCAAGTCACAAGTTTTACACACCTGGGTTTTTTGTTTTGTTTTGAATAATGACAAAAGATCTTGCCAAAGCTTCACGCCCAAGTTTTTGCAGTAATGATCAAAATGGTATTATGTACCATTTGTAATGATTCAAAAATGGTATTATAATATAATTCAGTGATGCAGGGAAGGAGGGAAGTCGATTTTTTGTTTACCTATCTATTTATTTATTGGCTTAGGTCCATGATAACTGTTTTTTAAGACTCTCCTACTCCTAAGGACACACAGAATAAAAACCCCAGCTTGCTCCCTGCAGACCAGAGTTTGTGTGTCCAGGCCTGGCGCGGTGTTAGTAGATTAGACCCCCTTCCTCTCAAACATCTGGATATGAGCCACACCTCACTTCTAGTTTGTCCCAAGATGAATGTGAGAGTAGCCTTGGGGATGTTGAAGAGGCCAACCCTTGAGTGCTTTTGTTTCAAAGGAGCTTTAATTTGGACTTATTATCCTAAAGGTCATTTCTTCCAGAGCTCAGGGGGAGCCTGTCTAGGTATTTCTAAGAATCAGCCTCATGGTGTATGTTTTCTATCAAGTGAAACCTCTTTATTAAACTGGTATGAGAATTTATGAATCCATATGGATGAGATAAAAAACAAAAACTCTTAGAATTGAAACGGCTGGTAAAAGTGGTCAGGGCAGAGGATTTATGGCTTGCAATATATAGTGTTTGGCAAGCTGGACACAACCTTTCGACCTCCTGGAGTCTAGGGATGTGAAAACATCGCTCAGACCTACCGGGGTTCATCTGGAAACACCCTTTTGCGTCTCAGAGTCATTTTTGCTTTTGGTGACGATGGTTAGGCCACTGGTGAATTGGGGGTAAAAGGGCAGGAGCTGCCCAGAGCCATCTTTGCTCAGCTGACGGTCACATAAGCAGGCAGTCTCTCCTGAAAACTGAAAGTGATGATCTGTCTGGTTCCATAAGTGACCTGTCCTTCTGGTGACAGGAGGATCATTCAGCATCTCTCAGACGTTCCTCATAGCATATTTGCAGGTGAGCATCATTAGAACAGCATTTTCAATTCTAGACAATCTGAGGAGTGTGTGGAACCCTGAGTCCAGGGATTCTGGCCACACATACTCACCCCCTGCCCTCCCTCCAGGAGACCTGGTATGTTTGGCCTGAGGGTCCCTCTTTAAGCTGTGAACTCACCCCTTTTGAACATTTTCCTGTGTGGTTGTTCGCAGCTCCATGAAACCCCCATAACGGCCCTGGCTGGAAGCAGCACTGCCACTAGGGGTGTGGCCACCAAGTGTCCATTCCTCGGTGCCCATCCTGACCCATCCACAGTGCTTTGTGTCACCCACTTTCCAGAGCTGTCATCAGAAAGGTGGCATGTCTGTGGTTGTCATCCGTCATTCACAAACGCAGGACGCTGATGGGAGCCACCTTTGAGGTCCCTGTGCCCTCCCAGAAGACAAGGTGGGCTGTGGCCCTGCTGGGACCCTCTAGTTGTGGGCCAGTCCTGCCTTATTTCTGGGCAGGCCATGAGTCTCCTCCTGTGTGGAAACACACCCACATGTCTCATCCAGATTCCATATTTTTCTTCTCATTTCCATTCACCTCACCAGCATCCCCGGTGGAAAGGAAAACTCAGGCCCAGAGAGCTTGGCAGTTGAGGGTCAGAGTGAACATAATAGTGTTTGAAAGTTAAAAACCAGTTCCCACTGGAGATACACGAACGCTGCCCAGCTCCATCCATCCTGGCTCTGGGGCTTCAGCCTGACCTTCCCCAATGTGCCACTCCAGTGTGACATCGTTCCTGCAGTCATTGTCCGTGCTCGTCACATGTTACTAAAGAGAATGTTTTATTAAGTTCGGATATCGAATATTTAGAATTCAGAACACAAGGAGACTCGTGTGCTTTCTGCTTTCTGGGTTATTGCAATGGATTTTTGTCGCTTTCCTAACAACTGCCCTGATGATCTGTTCTGCTTCCATTTTCTGTTGCTTCTTGCCCTTTGCTTGCAAAACAAACAGGCAAGCCTGGTAAGTAAACGCTTTTCACCTGATTTGACACCTGCCCACTGCAACCCTTATTTGTTGTTCTGTTGTTACTTTTGCTTTTGTGTATGTCTTGCATTCCTCCACATGGTGTATTCATGTTTTATCTGGAAAAGCCAAAAAAGTCTCCAGGGGCATTGTTTTGTTGTTGAGTCCAGAGCATCTTGGGTTGGGGTCTGATTTCCGGATTTGAAGAACCTTAGCTGCATTTGTAATTTACAAAAAGATTGGTGAAACATTCTCACCCCCCTCGGTCTCCCGGGAACTGCAAAATTCTATTTTTACAAGGGTTATATATGGGGAGGAAAGGAAACCTGAGGCAGGCTACGTCTCAGATCCAGGAAATCAGATGGACTCCATTTGATAAATGGCTCCCTTACAAGCCAAGTGAGTGTAAATGGCCTCAGAACAGCCTGGAATGTGCATTGTATAGCATGCTAAGGACAGAGGAAGCAGCTAAAATTCAAAGAATAAAAGCAAATATGTGGTTACTGGTGAAACTTTGAAATGCCCTTTCTTTTAGGAGCCTAGGTGTAGCAGGCAGATTGCTGGCGGCTCTGTTCTCGCTGTTTGTTAAAAGGCTCCCCTTGGTGAGCCACTGGCATACAGCAGCACACCAGTTGGGGGTGCCGGAGGTGCTGCTGATAACGTATCACTGATACTGGGTTCCTGCTGTGTGTCAAATGTCAAGGGCTTTACATACATTCCCCCATTTAATCTTCCCCCAAGTGCTGTGAGATAAATACTGTGATCCCATCTTTCAGGTGAGGCAGAGACGGGTTAAAAACCCTGCACAGTGTCACGGAGCTGTGATTTGTCTGAGCCAGGACTGGAACCTGAGCTGTCAGGTGCTAGCGCCTGGGTTCTGCCCCTCTGCCCTGGTAGCAGGAGCTCTGAGAGGCAGGGTCGGAGGAACATCAGGCATCTGCCGGGCCTGTGGTTCTCCAAGCGTGGTTCCTGAACTAGCAGCCTCACGCCACTGGGGAACTTGAAAGCAACAGATGCAGGTTCTTGGCCCCACCCCAGACCTCCTGAATCAGACTCCCTGGGTCGGGGGCAGGGACCTGCGTTTGAACGGGCCCCCGCTGACTCGGATGCACGCTCGTGTGTTGACCCCTTCAGTTTGGAAAGGAAGCCCTGAGACCTGAGTCAGGACTTTTGAGCAAGTTTCTGTCAGGGCTGGAACTGAAACCCGGGACGTGGCCCTGCTGTTAGGGATCTTCCCTGCACCCCACTTGGCAGGAATACGCCTGGCTTCAGGACACAGAAATGTGCCGATCTCTCAGGGAGCTGATGGAAAGGGCCCAGAAGAGCATCTCTCTGCTTTTAAGGGTGTGGGGGCCTTTCAAGTGTGGGTTTGGGTCCTGCGCTGTTACCAGGCTTCACTTGTTCATTCGTTGCCTGAATGTGTGTGGAGGCATCCTGTGAGTCAGGCATGTCCTAGGCCCTGGAACAGACCAAGACCCGGCCCCCATGGGGCAGGTGCTCTGGGAGGATGGACAGCCCCCAGACGTACTTGTGCGCGCACACATGGCTATAATGACAAGAACTGGCCACCAGGGAGAGAATAAAGGACTAGCGAGGGGGAGGCGGCGGCTCCCACAGGTGCTCAGGTACCTGCGCCTCCAGGGAATGGCTGGGACCAGAGACCAGAGTGAGTGAGGGGGAACCAGGGGGAGCTCTGGGCCTTGTGATCTTGGCAGAGGCCCTCAGGGCAGAGGGCCCAGCAGTGCTCAGCTCTGGGGCAGGGCTGGCGATGGAGCTGGGTGAAAGCCATTGTGCCAGAGCTGGGTGAGCCGCGGCAAGGAGCAGAGCAGGCTGGGAAGGAGTTTGGATTTTATTCCCAGTGCCGAGGGAGGCCACTGGAGGCTTTGAGTGGGGGGTGAGGTGACCCCATTTGGACTTCAGGGAGCTCAGTGTGGCTGCTGAGTGCTGCCTGAGGAGCACAAAATGAATAGAACAATCAGGACGGACGGCCCCTGACGTGTGGAAGAGCCCAGTATGGGCAGGCTGCTGTTACTACGGCTGTCATCATTGCCAGGTGCGATCCAACCTGTGGCAGCCAGCCCTGGAGGCAGTCCTGGGCAGCGGGCAGCCCCCTCCCTGCGACCTGGGGCCCACAGAAGGACTCGTCTATAGAGCTCCTTCCCCTGGGAGCTCTGAGCAGGGCTTCTCCCCCCCGAGTCTCTGCTGTGCCTAACGTTCCACACAAATCAGAACAAGTGCTTCATCGCCCACCTGGACCAGTGATGGATCGACAACAAAGAGAGAGAGCTCAGGCTTTTACATAGAGTGGTCAGAGCAGGCCTTTCCCATAAATAATGAGAGGGCTCTCGATGTTCAGGGTAGAATATTAGCTTGTGATGGTGCAGAAAGGTGGGGTCAAGGATAGAACAGTCCCTCTGACCAGG
Source organism: Smutsia gigantea (assembly GCA_032199065.1). Taxonomy (NCBI): domain Eukaryota; kingdom Metazoa; phylum Chordata; class Mammalia; order Pholidota; family Manidae; genus Smutsia; species Smutsia gigantea. The sequence continues at coordinate 268 of JAVSCE010004165.1, read as the reverse complement.
ATTAGCAACTCTGAATTGGGCCAGAGTTGAATTCTTTTGTACATAACTGAGAAACTTACTTGGATAGACATAGCTCTATTTTTCTCAGAGTTAAGATACTTGCTGTATCAAAGGAAATGTCTGTTTCTGTGTGAAGCAGAATTTGAGGGTGATGGGTATGTGGGCTTTGGGTTTATGGGGTGTTTTAAGAATGAGAAATCTTTCTTTTCTAATACTGTCTATCTTGATAACGTGCAGGAAGGAAGGCCCACTCCTCCTAGCCCAGACT